>JAQFJB010324053.1:0-10855 GCA_029874875.1 Naso minor
TTAATACCACTTACAGCACCCTTAACATCATGAAAACAAAAGAACTCATAACTGACAATGGCAGTGAGTGTATGAAGTACATGGCACAAATGGTGTAGAATGTAAGTATGAGTGAATGAATGAAAGCATTTATTTTTTAAATTATCTATTGCATATTTGAGCCCGATCATTGAGTGCGCCTGAATTTCGTTGTATGTTTTTCACACAATGACAATAAAGAATCTTATCTTATCCTATCTCATCTTTGGATTATGTGATGCACACCTACAGAAAGAAAAAAGAAAAAATCTTACCATCTTTCTGTGTTTCTGTGCAAACATACTGAAGCACTTAATTGATTATTTGCTCAAGGTTATTTTATGTTAGTGATGGAGGGAAGCAGGTTAGTGAACTATAGCTCTGCTGCTACTGCAGATATACACAATAGGAATCTGTATGCCGAATGGTTCCAGGCCGGTATTGTGTGTTGGGTGAGGGGATGAGATATAATGGGGCTTTATTTGACAGTGTAGGGGAGTTCGGGGACGGCAGGAGCCAAAGTAGCAGAGGTTGCAGTGCCAAGTGGCAGGTTATAACTAATGAATGTGAACTTTTGTCAGGCACGCTCCCCATGTAGCCCCGGGTCCATTAGAGAAATCGGATGGACATGCTTAACCCACACACACACACGCGTGCGCGTGCGCACACACACACACACACACACAAAGAAGGGGAAAGACAACCCACACTTAAGTGATGGATGATACGGAAGTAGGACCACACATCGTTTTTCCATTAGTGTCTCATCTCATTCTGCGCTGTCTCTTATTCTGCCTGCTGCAATCAATTTTCAGACGCACACCTTTCTCCTCAGTAGTTGAGATGTTGTTTGTGTTCCATCTTTGATGCTTGGACCAGATTTATTTCTACCGATTTCTTTTCTGAGAGACGTGTTTATTTGCAGACAAACAAATTTCCCAACGCAGCCATCAACTCTTCTTATTCTTCATCTCTCTCTGTCAGTTGGTTAATTTCATTGACGTGGCACTCAGAAACCTAAAGCTGAAGGTGACATGAATAACTAGACACTAGTCACTAGAGAATAATATCAATCTATCAAGAGCAGATCAGATTCCAGCAGTGATTCTCTTCATTTCTATTTGTATTAGTGGCCACATGCAGCATTTTTTTACATTCATAGATCACTACAGCATCAGCATTAATTTTTCATGCCATTATTATCATAAAATGCTAAAAAGCTACAGACATTAGAGACAAATCTAAAATGCCATTGCCCTGTATGTAAATGTGTATTTTGAATTGTCTACTATCAGGTTGGATTTTGCAGGAAATATGTCAGATTTTCTTCAAAGCTCAAAAGCAAATGTATTCATTGCGAGCCTGTCAGGAGGGCTGCTGCTTCAGTATGAGAAAGTAAACAGAGCAAGTAACCACATTCAGTTTGTGACAGGGAACAAAAATATGAGTGTGAAATGTGGAAATTTTGAAAAAATTTTGGTAATAGGAAAACCAGTAGTGTGAGACTGAGGTCATCAGTCATCTCAACCACAGTCTCATCTGTTATAGAGACAAGAAAAGAAGCATTTTCCACTAAACATTTTCCTTACTATCTCTATGTATCCTTATCTCTTACAATATATGTTTAAGCATGACTAATTTGATTTATCAAACAGTCAGTATTTAAAGAATACAATATGACATCTTGGGCCAATCTTTGGCCAATGCCAGTATCAATATTAGGGAGCGAGGAAGTTCCGAAATCCGATATATCAGCTAACATTATATTTAGACATTATACATATTTATACATTTATAATATAAGCTGGATGTGGTTATCAAATACTTGTGACAAGGACATGAAATAGAGGCAGGACATCTTACATTTGAACAAATTTGATTCCAAACATCAGTGCACTGAACAGTAAACACTTCGCATACTAGTTGTTGAAGCTGGTGTAGGCAAGATTTGGAAATCAAGCTGTAACATGAGACTCGTTGAAAAGCTACTCCACTTCCCGTTTTTGCTGTAGCACATGTTTTTAGTTTGTCTCTCTCTCTTTAAAGTCCAGTTTGCATCCAAGATTCACTTCTGTAGACACTATTGCGAGTTTTAGGGCAAAAGGCACGTCACTTGTCTCAACAGCCAATCAGCGTCAGCTGTGGCTAAGAAGCGCAGCGTAGAGCAGCCAGTAGGAACACGTGCTCTCTGAAAAACTGTGACTGGCCGGAAATATCCTTGCACAATGACACCGAAATTAAACTGCCTATGCCAACTTTAAATAATGGACCGCCCTCTGCTGGACAAACTGCATAATTACACCATTTTAAATCACAGGTCCAAGCATTTTTTTCTGGCTTTAAAAAACGGTTCTAATATTGGCACATACTGGAGAACATATATGCTGATACTTATATATCTGCGATAGATAATTTTAGCAAACCGATATATGGGTCGGGCCCAAATGATGTCAGTACATTTTGCTTTAAAGTTCTCATTTTTATTGTCTACTATAGTGGAAATTTGTCTTTACTACACACTAACAGAATGCAACAAAAAGATTTTAAAAATTAATGACAACATGTATATGTTAGTTTGGTTTTTTTTTAACAGTCCAGAACTTCTTTTATGTTTTTATTTTTCTTTTTCCTGTGAACATTTGCGCATTCATTTATAAATTCTAGACAGCTCTTCATTTTAACTTAAAAATGGTTATATTTCTGACTCGTTCTTTGTTTATTTTGACTGGCATGAACCACAACACAAAACAAGCAAAAGATTTTGTGAAATTATGTCTCCTACAAATTTTTGGAAGGCATGTTTCTCTGACTTATTGTTTATTCCGTATTTTCACATTATATTTGCCTTTCCGTCACCAGCCTGTTTTTTTTTCTTTTTCTCACTGTCCCCTCTCTCTCCCCTCTCTCTTATTGCACAATTTTGTTTCAGTGTTGGCAGAGAATAATATTTCAGTAAAGTGAAAAGTAGGCCAGACTGTGTCTCAGCTCCAGTGGGAATAGAGCCAAGGGAAACTCAGCAGCTCATTGCATGTGAAGTTACTGGGGTTAAAACAACTCTATAGCCCCATCTCAAGTCTGACCGATCCAGATAAAGACGTGCAATATATCTATTGGTGCAAGGGGAGTTTGTGTGTGACTTACGGTCTTATCAGCCCAGGAACTAGTGAATGAAGGTTTAGAGGGGATAAATCTGTGAATGAACTTGTCTCCCTCAGCTTTATTTCTGTCAGGAGCACTTACATTAAATGAAATGACATTATTCTACTCTTATGGCTGCTCCCTGCTGCGGCAAAACTGAATATCCTTTTAAAATAACAAGCAAGAAACATAGCAAGTAATCCCTCCAAAGGGAAAATTTGGAAATGAAGACCCCCAGGGTGCAACAAAAGAGAGCAGAATCACAGCAGGTGGAGGATGAGGATGAGAAGGTTCCTGCCAACAGCAGCAGCAGCAGCAAAACACTTTTCAACACACAGACTGAATTTGAGGCACAGGGTGTGGTCAGCCGGCTGTCAGCTGACACTGAGAGACTGTGATCTGTCTTCATCTCGTTGCTTTAAACCAGAGTTTCAGGGTATTTAGGTTTGACTTGCCTAACCTGACCTTCATGCACTTGAGCGGTTAAAGTCACTGCTTCCTCTTGGCCTGAAATTAATTATGAAGGAGGAGGTTTGTGTGATATAAATCAAAAGGAGAAGCAGGTTTGTGGTAAACCAGTCATCAAGTATTCAAAGTGATTCAGTGTTGAAAGCCCTCGCTTGTGTAGCAGAATGTCCACTATACCGTTATTGTTGCATGGAACACAGTCATTCTGGTGTACAAGTGGTAACATGGCTGCATCTTTTGAGTGTCATTTATGGTGTGCAAGTGTAGATCAGGTCAGACCCTGTATTGCTTTGTCCGGAGTGACAACCGCTTCTTTTATTTCATGTAGCCTATTTTGTCCTAATTCAGGATTAACCAACACCTAATCAAACAGAGTCGCTGACGTGTTCCATGATGTCGAGCCTTAGAAGTCAGATCCCGAATTATGTTTCTTTACATTTCCTTGTGTTGCTTACAGTGCACCTTTTTATTTCGATGGTTAAGTTCTGATAAGATTCAGAGAAAACTTGGTCAAGGTTAGGTAAAAATCATATTTTGGCTGGTTTTGACTCTAGAAACTCATTAGAAACTTTCCTGTAGTTGCCTTAAAAAGCCCAGGTTGGTTGACAGAAACATGGTTGGAAATCCTTTGCATTGTCTCTTTAAAAACACTCGGTTTTCATTGGTACAAAATGGATATAAGAATGTCTCGAGAGTTGCTAAAATTGCATAGTTGAAACTGTCGACCATGATGGCCTTAAACACTGGTCTGCTTGGCAGCCATCTTGCCTTACCCTTTGGTAAGGAAACAAAGCTGATATAGACCTAGATATAATGAGAATTGTATTGAATTTTACGTATCAGTGGTTTAGAAAAATGTAAGCTGTAACTATTTTAAGCAGCCACCAAGCTGAGCAAGAATATAACTCGAAGGTAAAAAATGTTGTGGGTGTTTTTGTGTTTGCACAGTCAGCCCTTGTTACAGGTTACTTAAAGCTATGTATTGTGAGCAGTTCAACCAAAGATATCTGTGCCCTCTCGGACTGTTTCATTTACAAAGCTGTTAGATGCAAAACTGCCCATAATGATAAGAAAGCAGATCAGAGAAAAATCAAAGAAGACTCAAAATTTTCCTATTTTGTTAATTTATCTCACGACCTCAGATTTATCCTGCAGGGCCGGTCTATCAGCTTGGCAGCCACTTATACTGCTTGTTAGAAGATTCAATATGACCAGCTTTTTCAGTGACTTTAAAGAAGTAATCTCTCCATGAGGCAGCTTTAAGTGCAGATGTTACTGGCAGTTAAATATATTCAGAGTTACACTAAAATGAGTTCTCAGGTCATGTATATAAAATAATTTAAAAAGCACGTATTGACCATTTTTGACCTGAGAGAAACATGAATGATAATGAAAGTGAGAAACTACATATACATGGCTTTCATCAAAGTTTTAATAGAAGGTTAATAGTGACCTGATAGGTTTGCTGTTTTTCTCTCTAAAGCTGTTAATTTGTGCAGGGGTGAAGGTTAAGCCTTTATACAAGGAGCGGTTAAGTGCACAGCCTAAGGTAGAAGGATTCGCTTTTAGTAAACCTTGTATTTGTTTTTCAACAAAGTCCCCTGCTACATTTAAGTCCAGCCATCCTAGAGCATAAAGATCCCTTCTTTGTAAGCTGGTGACCAGGATCTCCAGTAGTTAACAGCAGTGATGATATCATCAAAATGGCGACCACTGACTTTCTTCTTTATCCTGCGGAAGAGACAGTAGTCTCAGGCTGCACAGACGACTGCACTGAAGCTAATTTTGTCCATTTCCTCAGACAGTGCCTCAGACTAAGGCAATTTTTAATCACCCAAAACAGACAGACAACAAACTTCATTAACTGAAACTTTGAGTATAATCATGCCAAGAGTCAAAACTAATCTCTCAGGCCTGACCAATCTGTCACAGATATATAGATATCAACGTATATGTTCTCTGATATGAGCTGATATTAAAACTTTTTTTAAGGATGGAAAAAATGCACGGACTGTGATTTTAAAATGTTGTAATTGCATAGTTTGTCCAGCAGAAGGTGCAACGTTGTTTAATAAATTACACTGTAAGTGAAGTGTTTACTGTTCAGTGCACTGATGTTTGGAATTAATATAAAATATCCTGCCTCCATTTCATGTCTTTGTCCCAAGTGTTTGACAACCACATCAGTCGATATGTCAGACAAAATTTAAAAAAAAAAAAAAACTCATTCAGCATTGGCCCCAAAAATCAGTTAGGCCCTATTCATCTCCTTCGACCTAGGCCACCCATTGCAATACTGTACTGTGTCCCTCTGCTGTGTTCCCCAATAAGCTGAATTTTGATGATGACCTTAGCAGGAGCTCAAGTTTGGGTAAAATAATGTGCTGCAATTGAAGTAATGATTAACATTTAGGAGCAGTAGCGTTTAGACATGCATATAAAAGAGGAGATGACACAGGTAGATGAAAAACATCATCTCTTCCTGCATGCAATTCTTAATTTAATAGAATTTTTCCAATCCTCCTTCCCTAGTCTACTTTGCATTTAGCTGAAGTCAAACCTGACATGTTACATCAAAGAGTACATTTAAAGCTAATTTATTTTCTTGTCCGAGACACTTTTAAACCATCTGCTGGCTCCGTGTGCATGATTATCTTAACGGTCCATTTGTGATAACAGTGTTCTGATCTGAGCTGTCACATGTGGATGTGTGCCTCTACAGTTAAGTGTAATTGTATTATTCAGGAAGTGGAGTGAAGTGACAGTGAAGAAAATGGATTCTTTCAGGACAGGGATGCTTTGTTAAAAAAAAAAAAAAAAGAATAAGATTTTTTAAAAATCTCATAGCAAAAGAAAAGCAGCAACTTCCTCAAAAAAGGTAATTGAACAACTTTTTGTACAAAAAAAGGTCTTTTATCAGTAAAAACCAAGTTTGACAAGCAAAGAAGGGAGTTTTTTAGACTGGAAGAACTTCTCATGGTTCTAAGAACAGTTAGAGGAGCCGCCCGTCACTCTGCACTGCAAGAACTGGGTTTGATTTGGTTTATTCAAAGTTTAAAAACAGTAGTGAAATTTTTTTTAAAAAGTGTCAGGGATAACAGACATTGTCGGGGATAATGACAAAGTCCAGGACTATTTCAGTTATGGTACCTGATGTTCCTTCTGTCCAATGCATCACTCACGACCTCCATTGTTTTTCAAACGTTATAACGTAGACAACTTGTTTACATTGTCCATTGTCATGGTAGCCATAATTATGCATCCAAAACCATCCAAATGTCTGTCAAATTCTTGCTTTAGGTCGCATGGATGTGATGTTGCTATAGCGTTTTTATCGATGTTGCAAATGCAAAATGGATGCCAAAACCAATGTCAACACCAGGGCATTCACTAGTTTAAATGCAGGGAGCCTCCTGCAACATCCACAAGGCAGGATGAAGGAATTTTAGTCATCTATCTCTTGAAGAGATTTGTCAACTGCAGTCCAATAAACATCGTGTTCTTTCTTCCGTGTGCTGGAAGAGCGGGAAAACATAACTTTGCCTTAATATTTAGTTGATGTGTGGTTAAAATCTGGTTATTTTTGGGCCCGGGTAGTCCAGTGGTCTATTCCCTGAACTCCAGAGCGAGAGGTCCCTGGTTCGGACCCTACAAGCACACTTGGCCGTGCTTGTCGGGATAGGGGTATGCCCCCTATTTCAGTAAACCACCTCCTCTGGTCAGTCAGTACACCTGTCAGTGAGAAGAACTGAGAGGAGTAGCAACATGCCTAAAGACTCGTCAGTGACGCGGCATCGCTGACTGGTGAATAGAAGCGGCTGGCTGGCTGGGCTTGTCAAGGAGGAAGCAAGTGTTGGTCTACACCCTCCCCAGGTCGACAGATGGAGGTTGAGCGATCAGGACCGCCGAACCACGGGGAGAATTGGACATGTCCCAAAAAAAGGGAGGAAAATGGGGAAAAAATCAACAACAACAACAACAAGAAAACAACCCTCATTAAAAGAAAATCTGGCCATTTTTTTAATCATAAAAACATAAACTGCATACACCATAGAATGGACAATATAATATGAAATTTAAGGTTTTTCCAGAGATGCAAAATGTTTTTAGTAGTGCAGTAAATTTAAAACAAGCATATAGATTCTGAAACAAATGGCAAAGCAGAAAGGAGCAGAAAAGAGACTTGTCATTTGAAAGAGCTCTGAAATAGCTTGTAAATGAAAATAATGGCCACTAAAATCCTCTTTACACACTATAAACTGTCAAAATAAGAGCAGGTCAAACATGAGGATCTGCAGGGTTAAAAAAACTGTATGCAGTTTGAATTTCGACCATTTGCTCTCTGGTATCACTCAGATCAGCCCGGCAGTGCTTTAATGACAGCTAGGTAATCATCTTTGCCGAAGTATATTCTCAGTCAACATTTTGATGCAATGTAAACAATGTGACAGTAAGAGTATTTTAACAGTTATGTGAACAAAGCTCTTCTCCTCTTCTCTCCTCCATCTCTTCCTGTCAACGTACTCTTGTCTCTTCAAGCCGCCTCACATCAGCTTCCTGCTTCACTCTGAATCGTGACCACCAGAGTGAGTCAGCAGAGCAGAGACACACTCAGGTTATACCGCATGTGTCTGTTTTATTTATATATTTTATGTCTGAGGATGTCCTCACAATGACTTTGCAGCTGTTGAGAGTTTAAGATGTAAAAGTTTAAAGGTTTTAGACATATTATCTGTGTATTAGTAATGGCCTTCACTGGGTCATGTTACAGGAAAAGTTTGTGGTGGTGGAGAGAGTTTCTGACAGGATGCAACAACAGCAGCAGACATATAAATGATCGCAGAGTGGATATGCATTTGCTGATGTGCATCAGATTATATGATCAACTGATGGGCTGGATGATACTGATTACTTACTTGATGATCAACTGCAATGTCTCCCTGAAAGTGGAACTCAAACTTCTGAAACAAAATCAAATCCTTAAAATAATATGAGTGTATGTGTGTGTGTGTTTTGTTTTTCAATGTTTGTGGGGTCTCAAACCTGAATTTTCACTCACAGAGTGGGGTCGGACCATTTCTGTGGGGACAAAATCTTGGACCTCACAATTTTAACATTAAATTTTAGGTTAAAGACTTCAGTTTAGGGGTAAGGTATAAATTGAGGTTAGGTTAAGGTTAGGCTAAGGCATAAATTGGTTAAGGTTAGGGTAAGGGCAATCTCGGAACCCATCGGCTGCATTCACCGTCTGACTTCCGGTGGACAGCGATATAGCCCCTGAGGGCAAGCCCCATTATTCTTGGGCTTCCGTTGGAGAAGGCGGATTTCCATTTCTGACTTCATTCTCCGCGTGCCGCTCGCTGTTTAAAGTCCAACTGTTTTCAGTCCGACGCGAGAATGGAGTTGAAGTTGAGAGACCACATCTATATTTCACAAGTTGCCTGTTTACACGTTGTTTTTCTGTGAACAGTGCGACATTAATTACGTGGACTACAAAAGACTACAACTGGAAACCAGGGCTTTTCCAGTACCAAGATTGCCATACCTTGCCTACAGACTCTGCATTCAGTGAATGTAGAGTCTGTTTATAGAGACTAGGGTAAAGGTTTGGGTCTGGGTTAGGCTACACAAATGAATGGAAGTCAATGTGAAGTCCTAACAAGAATATCTGCGCAAACCTGTGTGTGTATGTGTGTGTTTCACAAATTATACATCAGAGAGCAAATTAAACAAGGTTCAGGAAAAATGAAATGGGTTCAAAATTTGATAAAATACATGTTTTAGAAATAAATGTCTCAGAACATCAATTAATTACTCTTTTTTTTAAACACTTTTCTACATTTTACATGTTTTTGCATTTAGTTTTCAGTATATTTTCATGTTAATGGGACTGTATTAATTTGAGCAGCAGCCTTTGGGCCTGAATAATAAAGCAAACTCCAAACTTAAAAAAAATAAAAATGCAGTTCCTTACCCAGCCACTTGAGGCTGAATCTAAAAGTGAGACACCATAGAGCCCCATACTAAAATGCTTTAACTTTACAACAGAACCAAACATGTTTACAGTCTGGAGCAATAAAAGGTTTTCATCTCTACAACTAATTTCCTCGCTTATGACAACTGTACAGGGGGTGAATTAAATTAATTCAATGCTTGAAGTTGTGCATAATTAAGGCTGTGGCTGCTCTTAGTGGCAGCAGTGCTAGCTGTTTGCAAGACATTACTCATTAATGAATGCAACACGTATCCTCCACAGCTCCACTTCACTTACTTACTTAGGCCTTTGTTTCCCTTTCGGAACATCGGCCACTGACGAACAGTTTCCACCCTCTTGTCCAAACATGGTCACTTCTGCCCCCCAGAGAAGAGCCATAACTCGAGGTTTTCAACAGTTCTCCACAAACCATACCCATAACCTTGTAAATGATCTTATGTAAGTTCAAAAACACATCAGGTGACAATTTTTAAGATTTAAAAGTTGAAATTTGATAATAATGCTATGAATGTTTTAGCTAATTTTCAGCACCTTAATCTAAGGGTTAAAATGTTGAGTTGTGACTGGGGGCTTTCGTGATTATTTTTGAAAAATATATTGATTTTGTATCAGAATTCAGTTAAAATTTAATAATTACAGATTGAAGCATGCTAAATTGTCATAAATCAATCTTTTTTTTTTCTTAGCTCTTTAATTCATCATGCAAGTTTTTAACTAACCACTTGCAGGACTTTAGTCTATCCTGACAAAATCTATTTGTCAAAGCATCATTTACATAAATCCTAATTATTACCATCCCCACAGATTATGATGATGGAAGGACCCTATATTTTATTATAAGGCCTACTAACTTCTATAACAGACCTGATGTCCAATTTAAAACTGAAAAACTCATGACCCTTTATCAGTGACAATAATTGCTTAAACAAATTATCATGGCTGCACTTCTAAATGGAAGTCACTTTAATGGGTCGTGAGTCTCTAACTTTCTAGTTAGTCATCAAGAGAGATTAAAGAGATTAAGATTAAAGAGATTAAAGAGCTATCAAAAAGATAGCTGTACTGGACAGCCAACGGGATTTCCTTTACCAAAAGTTGTTCTTATTAGAGCGTTTCACCATTACCATAATAAAGCATCATGTTATTATCTCACTAGAAAGGCAGACCAACATGTAAATGCACAGCCTAAAAGTGTAAGACTTTCTCAGTAACAGTATATTCAATGCCAAAGTATGA
>JAQFJB010324100.1:0-10843 GCA_029874875.1 Naso minor
ACTATGGCACATGCTGACGCCTACATCGTTACCACAGTAACCCACACAGATGAGTCGGCACAGAGCCGTGATGTCTGAACACAACAAATCAGATCTGATCACTTGCAAGTGACAGTGAGAAACAAAATGGATTTGTCTGCATTCTGAACAAGGCCTCAGATAACTCAGCTCATACTGACCTGCTTCAAAAATCATTTCTAGGTTCATTTACTTTTGGTTTATGGTCAGACTGCGTGTTTGTCGGACTGAATTTTGTTTCATTGCTTACACTCAGACTATTAAACGGGCGAGGAAAAACCACAGACTGCATAATAATTATCGAACAGAGTCTCTGTCACCCATCGGTTTGTGGACGACCGTGTCGGAGCCTGGAGTTTGGCATTATTTACACATCACAACTCTTAATGTGGTACGAAATGAGTGCATCATGTAAAATTTCATGAATGAATTCATGAGAATTCATGAACCCTCACTGTAAAATGTTACCAGTGATCCTTTGTGACCATATGAAAGACTCTGGATGACTGCAGAGCTTCTATAACTCACCTCTGTTTAAAAGGCGGGTGTCATTCAGAGTCACGTTCAGGGTGGGGTTGTAGATGAAGCAGGTGACACGCTGATATTCACTGATGTCTGCAGGCATCTTTAAAGTGCTGCTGACGCTGAAGAGGTGATCGTGACGGTCCTGCTCTGCTGCAGTTTGAACATCTCTCGGGTCCATAAAGTGTTGGGAGTTGTTGTGGAGATACTGAAGACTCCACCTCACCGACGCCTCAGGAAATCCTCGTGCAGTGCACACAGCAGTCATCGATTCCGTATTCACAGTCAGGCGGACACTGTGAGGAACTGCACCAGAGTGAAGTTAAACTCACTGACAAAAACATTGTTTAGGGATAAAGGATTTGATTTTTGTTCAGGGATGTAAATCAGAAGATTGATAACACTCTCATGTCTGTCCCGTCCACACGTAAAGAGATGTTTTATAAGCATGTTTTTTTTTCCTCTGCGTTTTGGCCTCCCGTCCCAACACAAACAGAGTTTTAGGTCACTGAAAATGGAGTTTGTTTTTTTTTCAAAAACATCTTCTAAGGTGGAGATTTTTAAAAATTCAGTTTTGTCTGTCTTTGTGGGGCCAACTGAAGCGGAGGTTCTGGAGAACGATGACATCATGACCTCAACTTGCACAGGACAGTCTCTGTTTATGTGTATTGCACATGCGGCATAAATCACAGACTAGTGGGCTACCGCTTTGTTTACGTCAGTGCTGTTAGGTCTAACTGCATGATGACGAGATACCTAGCTTTACTTTATCGTTATACTGAGACGTGGATGCAAATAAATATATCACATTCAATAGTTTTGAAGTCGCCACACTGTCAACAGTTTAAAGAACACAGCAAACGTCGATTCTGGACGATTATGTGAGCGTTTAAAACTGTTTTGTCATTGTTGTGGGGACAGCAACCTTTTTATAAACACCTCTGGTATGGACAGGATTTTTTTTTTTATATCTGTTTTTAATAATATCTGCATACGTATGGATGTAGCCTCATAATATGAAGCTGCAGCTGGTTTAGCACAGCTTAGCTCAGCATTTATTCCATCCTTACCTGAAACATGTAAAGTCATTTGGCAGGTTTGTCCAATTGTATGACTGTCTGTCCCTGGTCCTCTGTTGTCAGCAAATGCCCGAAAAACTCTCAGGTTATCTTCAAGTGTCGTGTTTTTAACTTTGACTGAGATATTTCCTCTGATCACGTCCTGTTGGAAGGCTGTGATCCTCTCTCGATAAAAGTCCTTGACATGCTCTGGCATCTCCTTCCCTTTGTTAAAAGAGTATAAAACATTGTCTCTGTCGTCTTGCCAATAAAAGCGAAGATTAGAAGTGGAGATGGGAGTGGTGGTCGACAGCGAACATGGAAGGACGGTTGATTCTGCAACAGTAGTGTTGATACTGAGCAGCACTGTTGCATCAGTCACTAAATGTCAGAGAAAAAAAACAGAAAGTATCATGAGTGTGTCTCGTCTTTTATCATTCATGTTTTACTTTTATTTCTAATAAGATGAAATTGTTCTTGCCTCAGTGAAAAGGATGATGATACAATGCTACATGCTAAAGTTAGCTTGATCCTGTCATAGACACACACACAGAAACACACACACACACACACTCACTGACTCTATGACTGGAAAAACTGAAAAAAAATTAGATTAAAATTCATCAAACTTACCTGAGAAGAGAAAACAGATCAGCTGCACAATGAGCATTGTCACAACAAAAAGGTTACTCAGGAAGAAGACAGCGGCGTGCTCTCGCTTTAGCACAGGCCACAAGCCAGTGGTTTTTGTTTGTTTGTTTTTTTTTTGTATTGTTATCAAAGTGAAAGCGTCAGACAAGTATTTCCTCCTTTTACAAACACGGTCCATTTGCTGTAATCATTTGTTTATCTGAAAGCTGAATGACATAAGCAAAGCCTTTCCTACACACATGTATTCGTCTCAAGGTCAACACAAACCCCGCATGCGTGAAAGAAGTACGTAGTTACGTAATGACGTATCTCACAGGATTTTGAATGCAGACAAACAAAAGCAGAGGACAAACATTCGTCACCACTCATGTTTGCAGACCTGCTGGTTTGTGAACTCTGAAAACTTTGCAGCAAGTTCCTTTTTATTTGTGTTTGTTTGTTTGTGTTTGTGGTTTCTCTAACTCTGTCGTCCTCTTTAATGAAATATTTAATGTTGTGGCCTTTTTGCCGTCATTATCAGAACATTAATCTTCTCCCTGTGTATCATCGTTACTGTCGTCTGAGTCACACTGTGGTCACCTCGCTGCCTGCAGCACCTTGTAAAAACTTTCAGTTTCGTTTCTGGCTTGAACCTTGTTTGGCTTCAGACCTCCTTGTTGTTCATTCTTGCTTCACGTCGTTTGAGATCTTTTTTCTTGATGCGATTTGCAAATAATTTTCACTTTAGTTTCTCTATCTTAAACATAAAACACTGTTTGTCGTTACATTGCACTGACACACACACACACTTCATGAACGCTCAGCTGCACTGTTTGATTTCAGTAATGCATTAGATTGCTGATGACTGAGAGCTAATTCTCATTTGGTTGTAATGCTAATGCATCATGTTTCTCTCAAGGTGAAATGTTTTAATTCACTGTAACTGTTAATGTTGAATCTACTCCAGGGGTCGTCACACAGGGACCACAGATCACATTTACTGTTAAATAACATGTTAAAGTTTTATTTGTCATATTTTTGTTAGACGTGCAGTGAAATACAGGATGGCTTAAATTTGAGGATTAATTACTGTTCGGAAAATTCTAACATGCAAATACAGACAGGAGACAGACTCGGCTACTTCAGGTCAACGACGTTTTAATTCTTGCAAAATGGAGCAGAATACAAGTGACATGTACAGAGTTCACAAGCAAACGCTCAGCCAGGCTGAGTCCACACTTTCATTTCATGCTGTCTGCTTTGAGATCCTCCCGCGGTTGTGCAGGCAGAACTTATCACTTGTCTTATGATAACAGAAAGTTTCAGATGCTACAAATCAAATCAAGCTCATAACTACTAGCTACACAATAAGCTGGTGATTTTGCATTAGCTGAGCACACAGATATGAATATTTTTCCAACAATTACAATAAGAAAAAAAACAGAATCTAAAACAAAATGTATGAGGATAAACTTTAGAGGTATATATGTTAAGTATTAGATGCTTAGATCGTTTTTGGCCTTCTGTGAAGGCAAACTTCCACTTTCTAAAAGTGTAAAATGCACATATTTTACAGTTGCACAGCATAACGTGACAATAGTTCCTATGATCAAGCTGCATCGACAGGTAAACGGTAAATCTTCCTTCTTGTGCAACTTGTATCAATCGAAAATCGTTTTTTAAATTAAAACTTGATTGTATCGATACTAAGAATTTGTACCTTGTATTTAGCACATCAAACGTTATGTGGTTGTCTTTTTGTTTAACACTTACAATAGTGAATAATTGTAAACGTTACTCCAGTTAGTTCTCTAACGTTCTGCTCATGTGTTTTGTGTCAGCGTCTCTTCAGATGAAGGTGGATCGTGACAGGAAGCAGCAGGAGAACGAGAGATTTTCCGTTTGGCGTTTGAATCGAGGCCTTGAACTGAATGTTTGTGTAGTTCAGTGTATCGAGCTTTCCCAGTGTTTCACTTCCTCTATAACTGCATAGAAAGAAGCTTTTTCATCTAAGTGTAAGTACTATGTAAGTTTTGCAATTCCTTTGTATCCTGGTAAACCACACCCATAATTCACTTTGTGAATAAATTCACTTGGTGAGAAGGGTTTCGCTCCATGGGGGATTCTTTGCAGAATTTGAATGCCAGTAGGCGTGGAATCAGGTTAAGTTTGAAACTATTGGAGGAACCTTAAACCAATCAGCACTGACACTGACCATATGACGTATGCTTAGCGCCCATCTATTGGGTGACACAGACAGATGAGTGGGAAGGTTAATGTCTGATCTGTTCAATAATCACATAAATGCTGTTATATTGTGTTATGATTGAGATTCTGACCTGCCATGTATCACAGAAAGAGACAATCAGATGTTTTATATTTGAAATAAAATCACATTATCACTGAGTAGATGCAGCTACAGGCCACAGCTAACCGCTAACAGCAGAAGCCCCGCCTTCTCGCTCCGCTGAGACAGCAGCTCAAACATCGTTAGCCTGCAGGCTACGGACAAGACGAGTGGTGACTAACGTTGGTTTTACACAAGTTGTAGAATAATCACATAGATGTTGTTATATTGTGTTGTGATATTAGCAATTTACATCAGTTTTAGAGTTTTTTTACAGTGTTTTTTAATGTGTTGTGTTGTACCCAAGGCTGTGGGAGTCTCATGTCCACATCGCACTGATCAGAAGAAAGACTCTTGCCAAAGGATCCTATTCTTCTTTACGTGTAGTAATCACAAACAGGCAGTCCATTTCGTGTCCCCAAGGTTGTTATCTGTGTGGTTGGAACATTCTTTGTATTTAACGTTCCGTAGTTTTTAATAACGTGGGGTTTTTGGGAGCCTGGTTAACCAAAGCTGTAGGCCCCCGCCATGACTGAACTACTTTGAACAGGTGTTTGACTTCTACATCATCAAACTGAACCACTCCCGCTAGTCGCTGATTGGTCGGGCCAAAAATTTATCTCTGCAATTCTAGAGATGGGCCTCGTAACCAGACTGATTCTCAGCGAAAACTGAACTGAGTGGAAGAAAGGCATGGCCAGGCTAGCGTTCTTACCCGAGTGTGCAAAATAAAGGAGGGAAAAAATGCAAAAACATTAATTTAGCACAAGCATTGTGAATCATCAAACCTGAAAGCAATTTCGTTGACTGTTTGTGTCCGTATAATACATTTGAAAGGAAGGTGTTGATGTGCTCAGCGTTGCACAGTTGGCTGCTGTTTTAGGGGCCAGGAGAAGTCATAGGCGAAATGGAAGAATGCGAAGAGAATGCCTTTTTACTACTTGTGTTGACATTTTTTGTAAGACAGAAAAAAAAAATTATACAAACCTATCACCGCTTAAGCAATGCCATTTTGGAGCTCTTGGATGAGCAAAGGGAAAAGCCTTAACTGATAGGGGATTTTTTGGGCCGATGCTAATACGGATATTAGGGAGCAAGAAAATTCCGATATCCGATACATTATCAGTATCATGTATAGTATGTTAATCGGCTGAGTGAGATTATTTAATACTTGTGACAAAGATATGTGATGGAGGCAGGACGTGTCACATTTCAGCAAACTTTATTCCAAACATCAGAGCACTGAACAGCACTTATCAGTGAAATAATGAACTGCCCTTCTCTGGACAAACAAGTAATTACACTGTTGTAAAACACAAGTCCAAGCATTTTTTTGGCCTTGAAAACAATTTTAATATTGGTGCATATCAGAGAACATAATCCAGGCTGCGCTCTCTGAAGTCTTTAAGCTAATTTATTCCTTGCAA
Source organism: Naso minor (assembly GCA_029874875.1). Taxonomy (NCBI): domain Eukaryota; kingdom Metazoa; phylum Chordata; class Actinopteri; order Acanthuriformes; family Acanthuridae; genus Naso; species Naso minor. The sequence continues at coordinate 6,003 of JAQFJB010324100.1, forward strand.
AATCATTCTTTGCAAAAATGAATGAAAAACATGATTTAGAATGATTGTCATATTTATGTGATCTCAATTCATGGCGGGGTTTTTTATTAATGTAATTTTCATTTATTCCTTAATTTTTAGAGTTGCTCTAATCTGTTTTTGAACATGAACTCTTGTCGTGTCCTGTAGCCGAACGAAACACAACATTCGCAGCCACTTTAGCCTTAAGAAAATGAAATCGATGTTTGTCTTACAATTACTTTTCCTTTTTCGCTGTAGGCTCGTCTCATCTCCACTACACTCCTGTCCTTCCCTTCCATTTTATTTTGCGTTTGCGCTGGTAATTCTCCGAAGGCTCCGTGGCAGAAACCACTAAAACACGTAAAGCCCTCGTTTAAATACCGCCCCCACCACCATGTTTGCACCTGTTGTCAGTCATGTTATTATTCTTAGTAGATCACTTGCAAAATGTACACCAACAACACATGCAGTATGTTGGAATACACATGCAATGTAGTACTCTGTATTTGGGATCTGAGTAAATCAGGCCCGAACAGTTTACTGTAAAGGCTACTCGTGTAGTGCGTTCATGTTAACAGTGGAGATGCACCAAATGTTCGGCCAGCCATATTCATTCAGCCAAAAACAGCAAAAACAGCTCTTGCAACGCTCAGTCGAGTAAGTTAAAAAGCTGAATAATTTTTACCAAACAAGGGCGTTTCTGATAATGCGATAAAACAACAACCTATAAATACATACACGACTACACGTCTACATATAGACGAGTATTTATGTAAAGATACTTGTATATATCTAACACAGCAACTGGCTCAAAGTGAGGTGGCGTGCAGTATTATGGTAAGATGAAGCATGTCGAGCAGCAGCTAAAAGGAAAGCTCCTCCTTACTCAGTCTCAGCATGCTGACTTCATTTACTGTAGCTTATTCTTTAACCTAAAAAATGATGACAGAAGATGTTTCTTAAAATCAGACTTCACTTTAGTGATTTAAACAAAAAAAGGGAGGGATTTACATGACATTAGCTCGTGACTGACTGAGAAACACAACAGCCAGAGTACTGGAGTCTGAAGTAAACAAAAAAACAAAATGTTCTCTCTCTCTCTCTCTCTTTTGCTTAGAGAGCATCATGGGTAATGAAGTCCACCAAGACCTAAAAGTTAACTCAGCACATCTAACCTCTGAATTATTCTCCGCACCTGTAATTCACACATCAAATGAAATGTCAAGTCTTCTTTTTCTTGTCTTCTTTTTTTCTTTTTCTCTCCTAAGCACGAGGGTCCCCCAATTGGGAGCATAAACAACGCACTAATTATTTAAGAATACAGTCATATTGCACATCAAAATAAACAGGAAAAACTCGGCTACAAGCATAAGTCATTTTTACACACACCAAACACAACTCTGACACCAAGCAAATTAATTATCAAAGATCAAAATCCACCTAGTCAATGCACTCACAACGTTTCCACCACTAGCGCTGCGCTCCTCCATGCTCCACGCATAAACAATGGCTCATAAGAAAGCTGAGACTCCGGCGAGTCCGCTGATACCACCAGTGTTGCTCTATCACCAAAACTCGCTTGACCAGCAGCCGAAGAAGAGCAAAAGTAACCACAGCCAGTGTCTTACATTATGTCTTACATTTTGTTTTAATGTGCTGCTTCGGAATGTAACGTGGTGTTTGAGAACAGCAAACGCTGGTTTTAATTAGTCCAACAGGGATCCTTCGCTAAGAAATCATCGTGAGTTCATCACAGCGGTAACTTTCGCTGATCTGCATTTGGGCACTGCCCCTCGATTCTATTGGCTCTGACGATTCAATAGAGGTGTCAGTCACGTGTCTACCATTTTGCATTGCAGAGGGCACCACTGCTAAATGAACACAGGGGAATATGTCAGAAGTTAGGGGCACTTTATGCACACACCTGACAGAAGACCTGATGGGTTTTATATTAATAACTGAATTGGAAAGAAATTTAATTGATCCATGATGTTATTCAAATGAGTTACCCTTCTGGACAAATTGGAGATTGCATTTTTAATCTTTTTGTTCGTATGCTGAAAAAGGCCAGAAAAAATTTTGAAAGTTGTCATGATTGCTTGCAGTTTTATCTCTGAGTTGAGTTTGACATGTTTCTGTGTTATGCAGTGTTAGCTTTTTCATATAGCCTGAAAAGCATTTACTAATTTGGATGTTTTACAGGTGTCCTTCCAACCTTTCAGGGATTCCTGAAAAAACTGAAATATTCTGTCTGAATAGGAAGTCAAAATACATATTCAAAAAAACTTTAAATATTATATTTGACTCATATTAAAGCATTTTATTTTCATATTCCTAATGTTCCATGACATAGTGGTTGAAAATGATTTTGATTATTCTCCCTAAAATCAAAAATGATTCAGTCCAGGCAGCGTCTCCTCGGTCTGAGGAGGTGTGGTCAGGCGCTCTGATGGCACAGCACTACCTTTGGGCAGCAGAGAGCGACGGCGCCATAAACCAACAAAAAGCTGGTCTCATGCCACAGCGTTCATTCCTGCTATTTGAATGAACAAGATGTGTGTACACAGACAAAACTCTGATTAAATGATTAAAGAAGGCTGCTTCATGCACTTTTAAACATTAATAGGCCTTCTTGCGTAGTAATGTCACTGTCATAATTATCGCGGCACACAGCAAAACTAAAAACTGCAGTTATGAACTTAAGGAGAGAAGAACTCAGAGAAAACGAAACTTCTGACATGTGAAAAGATTTTTAGGACAGTGCCAGAGTTTTTCAGGAGGAAGACTAAATCACTCCAACAATGTAATATAACTGCAGAAATCTGAACTGTGTGTGCGACCGTTTGGACATTAAGTGGAACTCAACACATTTATTAACATAAAATCCTGACCGATCCTGTTGGAGTGTTGAGAGATTTAAATAGCCAAACTTATGATGATGCAGTAAATCTGATGCTGTTCATGCGAAATGCGCTCTGGCTCTCTCAGTGTAGGGATGTTTTTGTTGTTGCTGCTACAGCTTCTGTAATGTTGAGGAATGTGTATCAGCGCTGCTTCTCCTTCATTATCAAATAGCCTGGTGCATTTGCTAACAAGCAGTCAAATTGTTGTTGTGTCCAGCACTCAGTTACCACATTACCTGCTGAAGATGAGTGCCACTGCTAAACAGCAACATGCTCGGCGCGCTGGGGACAGGCACACCACTGAGGGTATATGTCCAGTGGAGAGACCTGCAGCTCTCTGACAAAAGGCTGTTTGTCAGAAGATATTGCTACAGTGCAATGAACAAGGTCCGTGCTGAGAGGAAGACATGGCTTGGAAATGCATACACCTCACTCTGAGGAGGACACATAAAGGCAGCAGAGTTTCTTTGAAAAACCTTCCTCTCAATAACTCCATCATTACTTCCATGTCTGAATTGACCCCTTCTTTGACTCAAGATGCATCAATCGCCACAGCTTTCATCACATTATCCAAGGCCTTGCCTAATGTTGTGCAACCAGAAGAGATGCGGACCTGATAGCTCATGCCCGGACTTATAAAGAAAATTCTCCTATTCTGTGAAAGCTGGTCAAAGCACTTCTCAGTGTCTTTGCTGGCCCCTTGGTTGAGGGATCTTTTAATTTGATGGGTGATATCCTTGAAGCAGACAGAGCCAGCATGTCTGTTGAGACTCACAAGAGCCTTGCTATAGTGAAATCCACAATTAAAGCAAGGGAGTGGATGGCTGCCACAATGTCCGTAGACCAACCATTGAGGAGGTCTTGGAGGAGGCGCTAAAGACAAAAAGCTGGATGATGCAGTGAGGGTTCTGTCATGAGGGAGAGCAAACAAAACTGGACAGGAAATCAAAATTTACAGGATTTAGAGGCCCCAGCTCCTCTTCGGGGCCTCCCGGAGGCCCCAGCACCTCCACAAGAGCCCTGAGAGGCCCGCGCTCCTCCTCAGGAGCTTCCAAAGCATCTGGTGCCTCCTTAGGAGCCCCAAGAGACCCCAACGCCTCCTCAGGAGCTCCCAAGGCACCTGGTACCTCCTCAGGAGCCCCAAAAGGCCCCAACACTTCCTCAAGATTTCTCAAAGCACCTAGCACCTCCTCAAAAGCTTCAATACAGACCAGCACCACCTCAGGAGCTCCTAAAGCACCTGGCATCTTCCTGATAGCCCCAAGAGGCCCCAGCACCTCCTTGGGAGCTCCCAAATACCAGGCACCTCCTCAGGTGCATTGCTTCAGGAGTTTTGCTTACAATTTCAAAATAGTGAACAAAGAATAGACAGTCTTTTTTATTTTTTTATATTATGAAGGTGTTCAGCAAAGGTGAAAAATAATCATATCCTGATATGCGACACCAAATAAAAAAAATCGTGACTGATATAAAAGCTGAGAGGAGATTTGTAAATTATCTTCGACCTGTATTTGTTGAAACCAATACAACATAACATTATTTCATGTTTCACATAATGAATTTTATAGATTTTTTAAAAATTATATATAAATTTTGATTCTTATGGCTTATTCAAAAATGTCGGGGCAATTAGGCCTTTGCCACTTTGTAACCTTACCATCTCTTTTCCCAACACTTGGGGACTGAAGGCATCGATTGCTTAAGTTTTTCAGGTGTAAATATGCTTTATTCCTCTTGTAAACTAAGGTATGCGGCAGTACGGGATCTTTGTTGTCCTCTTCTATTGGGGTCAAGTCGATATTGCAGGCAGGCCAGTACAGCAGCATCTCTGCTACTTGTATAGCCATGCTTTTATGCATTCAGAATGCAGTTTTGCATTGTCTTGTGGAAATGTGCTTGGGCGTCCCTGGAAAAGATGTCTTGAGGGCATTGCATTGT
>JAQFJB010324173.1:0-10831 GCA_029874875.1 Naso minor
AGGTTAGATATGGGCGCATATGGAGGATCTGCAGTCGCGCTGTGAGTGTGAGTCCGCAGCAATGCGGACACTTCCAGTGCAAACTCATCTCGGGTGAATTATAAAGACGAGGCCGCATCGCGAGGAGGATTACTGAGGGTTTATTTTCATCGCGTCAGGAGAGCAGGCGAGAGAGCGAGATGCTGCTGTTGTAATTGTTGCTAAGGATACACAGAGACATCTTCAGAATTCAGATGGAGAGAAAAATGCTCCTAAAAACAGAAACATTATAAAAAAAAACAGCCTCCCGAACACACTCACCTCTCCTGCAGCCTGTCGGCATCACGCTGATATCTCTACGGCTAAATTTTCCAAGTGTATCTTCCCTCTCTTACCCCAGAAACCCAATAGGCTGCTGCTTAACATGTCACTCGCTGTTGTCACCACGTTTTCTCACACAGGCTTTTAATAGTGCCGGTGTGCGAAATAATTTAGCCTGTTTGTTTATGTTAACACTTCTTATAAACGCCTAGCTTGCAAAGATGCACACGTGTACACTTGCACAAACGCATGTGCGTATATACAGTATACTGTACATATATACACACAGAGAATGCTCATACAGTACAACAGTACAGATGTAGTAGTGTATCTTCATTCAGTGTAGATCTGGTCTAGAGTTTCTTTTAAAAGCCATGGAATTACAGGTCACAAAACTTCGTCTAGTTTGTCAATCCAATATGAGATTATTTTGCTAGCCATGCTCAGTGATACATGAGACTATCTACTCAAATCACCTACTACACAGTTGGTCTTTAATTTCATGAGTGTCATGAGAACATGTAGGCTTCATTTCACTGTGCACTGTTTAATTTTTTCATTTTATTTAACAGAATATGACATCCTTTACCTCTCTCAAATACAGCCTCCTTGCTTTGCCTTTCAGTGTCTTATTCTCCCACCTTTTCAATCTCTATCTTTTTCTTATTGAAAATATTTATATATATATATATATATATGAATCTATTGGTGCAAATTTATTAGAATAATCTAGAGGTTTTTACATGTAATTGAGTAATCCTTTATTCTATTTGTTTTAAATATTTTACAGGTGGGGGTTTGTGACGCATGCTGGTATTGACGGGAACTCCAGACTAATATCTTACATCAAGTGCAGCACAGACAACACAGCTCTGACTGTGTTGACTCATTTCGTTGGAGCCACCTGTCTGTACGGGTTACCCTCCAGAGTCCAATCTGACCACAGCGGTGAGAACACCCTGGTCGCTCTTTTAATGAACCTTGTGCAGTTACATGTAAGGCACATAACAGGCCAGTCTGCATAATCAACGTATCGAACGTCTTTGGAGAGACGTTTTCCAGCAGGTTCTGCACTACTTCTATGCACTATTCTATTCGTTTGAAGATGAACAAATACTGAACCCTGACGATGACGCACACAAAATGGCACTGCAAGTAGTTTATAAGCCAGAAATCCAAAAACGACCAGATTTATTCAAGCATGCTTGGAACAACCACAGAATCAGATCAGCTAGCAACCGCACACCAACACAAATTTGGATGGAGGGCATGCTAGCCAACAGTGAACAGGACTCAACAGCTCTCAACAATGTATTTGGAGATGACCCTTTGAGCCAAGAAAACCTGGAAGCTGGCTTGGCAAGACATGGCGTACAGCTCAACAGTGAAGACCTGGAAAGAGCAGTGATCGTGTCACAACCACTCATTAACCTGAGCTCTGAACAGCAGCGGGATCTTCTAAGTGCAATGGATGGAATAACAGTGCTAAAGGACAGGTATCTGGTGTGTGTTAGAGAGCTTCAAAACATTCTTCAAACATAAATGTGGGCACACACACCAGTGAGGTGTATGAACAAACTTTCACAAACTGGCAGACATGCTCCTGTACCTTATGTCTGACACAGACTACACCTTTCCAAATCCTAAAGAGTCTCCTAAGGCCCGAGAAAGCATCTCATGCAGTTCATCCTCCTGTGTGATGCCTCTCGGCAGGTACAAGCACATCGCACAGGTTGATGCATACGGCAGACGCCGCTGGCCTGGCTCCTGCTCGTAAAAGTCAATACAGGGCTTCCCAGCAAAGCCCAGTGCAGGAACTTCATCCGCCCCGGTGATGAAAATCAGTAGATCTTCGAATCTCAGTTCAGTGACTTTGTCTGCCCATGAAACACAATTACATTTAAATAACTTTTGCAGATACATGCGGTAAAGCATCCCACATTAACCCTTTTGAGTATTTGCCCTCTGTCGCAGTACATTTCATATGGACCTTTTTGTTTGCACAGTGTGTAATTAAATGACTGAGATTTCATAATATTTCACCAAGGACTAAAACTGACCTTCAATCATGTTAAGAACCATCTCCCAGCAGTAGATGGTATCCTCTTCTGCCTCGCCATGGTTGGTCCCCCTGATGCTGTAATTGTAACTGAAGATGGCCTTGAAGGCTGCCTTCGACAGAGGTTCCTGCATGTTCGTGAACAAAGGAACGAAGGCAATCCAGTTCTTCTTGACCAGGTCCCACAGCTTGCCAAACTGGTTTATTCCATCTGTGAATTGCTGTACCATCTTGGCCGTTCTATAAACCAGCACAGGTAAAAGATGTAAATTACATATGAAGCTTGTAATCACTAATGTGTTATTTGTTTATTATTGGAAAAGACTTACTAAATAGATAGAATTATTAACGATGATGTTACAAATTACTATTACTGTATGACATCACAGTTTAATTCCGTCTTTACATTGACTTGCCGGTTTCAGCAGCCACGACCAGGACAGAAAAATGAGAGAAAAGCCAGACGCGCATCTGTGCAAGTACATCGATCTCTAGTTTGTCTAACAGATGTCCAGCTGATCTGCAGCTGGCACTTTCTCTTTCTGTCCTGGTTATTTATAACATCATCGTTTTTATTGTTGATCAATTTAATGCTACACTGGAAAAATAAAAGCAGCAGACCCTGTCACAAAAAAACAAATGAACACTTATCAGTCATTCCAAACTTTACAAACGTTTTTTTTTACCTGAGAAATATGTAGTGTTTCACCACATATGCGTAGATTTTTGGCATGTCTTCTACTGTGGCACTAAATATGCCTGGGACGCCGCACTCGGCAATCCAGTCCCCCAAGTCACGCTGGAGTGCACTCAGGTCCCCTGCAGTCTTGCACTGTAGGATCTTATAGAGAAATTTGAGTAAGAACTTTGTATCTGGAGTTCTAGATTGCATAATTAGGCTACATGTTTTATTTCATGTTTTTGTCAACTTTGACCAAAAGTTATTGTTTAATTGTTTAAATCCCACTAAATGTTATGGTGATAAATATTAAGCACCTGTTGGACTTTGTTTTGCACATCCGGGTCAGGCAGCACTTGCCAGTCAAACTCCTCCAGTGGAGGCTCCTGGCCACACATCAGTTGGAAGAGGCTGGGATCCAGTGATTTTACACATGGTCCTCCATGAGCAATTGACCACGCAATAAGGTTCCCACCTTTTAAATATTTCTTCTGTTCTAATGCCGTCTGGTCATACGTTAGAAATACCTGTCCAGCCTTTCCCTCAAATATTCCAAAAGAGTTCTGCAACTCTCTCATCAACAGTCTACAATAAATGATCAAAAAAGAGAAAAACAACAAATTGTATTATTGCACAGTTCACCTGAAAACATGGACACTTATTTAATGAAACATATTTAAGAAATTACTTGAGGTAGCCTACTCAGACCTGAAAAACTCTCGCTGCGGTCCCCCCATGTCATCTGCATCTTCTACAAATTCAATATGGGGTGAATGGGTCCAGCAGAACGTTGTTCTTGAGACTGCTTTAATGGCGCTCTCCAGCAGTTTTCTCCCTCTGATGCACACAATTGACACTAGGCCATCAGACAGGTACTCTTCCTGAAAGTTTTTCAGGAGGGTGGCCAGATCCACTTCTTCCTAAAGTTTATAAAATGTAGGGATGTATTAGAAAAGACTGGCAAAGAGGGTTGATCTCTTTGTTGGGCCAATGGTCTTGGAAATGTCTTGAAATAGCAGCAGTATCCACTTTGAGAATGTGAAAGAAATATTATCATCAACAACACTTGAAAACAATAATCTCCCAGTTTTGTAGTGAAAACAATACCTACTGATGAAGGACTTTCATTTTCTAAACAAAACCCAGGAATATCATCCTCTTCCTCCTCTTCCTCAGAATCATCAATGTCAGAGTCACTGGCATCAATCCTAAAAAAAATTAGATTTTTTTCTCTTTAAGTGTCTCTAAGACATATTCAACTTTTTCCCACAATACTGGGATCAATCTAAATATGTATGCAGTAAAAGCAATATCATCCAAAAGATTTTAAACTTTTGGAGTGCAAAATGCACTGTCACACATGGTTCCTGTTTGCAAACTGATAACATACCTGTTCATTGATTCCAGTCTTGACCTTCTGTAAAAGACCTTGAAAGTAAAAATGTTACACCACATGATAATGTCTCAAGATGTCTTACAAATAGACTGTAAGTTATATACAGTAACATAGATAACATACATCTAAGATGAAGATTATCTTGTTTAAAAACATATTCCACACATAAATAAAAATCAAGATTTACCTCTGGGGTTCCAGCACTCACCCACTGTGCAGAATCCAAACTTGCCTCCTGTTGATCGAAAAGAGTTAACAGTTAAATAGAACTGTCTTTTACTAAGTTTAGGTTTGAAAATAGATAATTACTTTTTCAGTAGTGTTTAATGTGGCCAGTGGCAGTGTTGTTGAACACGTTCATTTTTCTAAGAACGGTGAACTGAACGCAACACATTTGTAAATAAAGAACTTGAACGCAAACTAGTTCAGATTATCAGCACCACTGCACGGGGTGTGCGCGTCCTCCAAGCTGGTGCTCGGCTCTCCGTGGCTCTGACCGTAGGCACCGTGGCCCTCATCCAAATCTAACAGCTAGGACCAACAGCCAGGTCCAACACCGGGGGAACTGAGCCGGAGCTGAGGCTAACGATAAGCTGGGGAGACAGCTACGTTACCGCAGCGTGAGGTCCCAGGAATTTACCGGACAGTTTGACTGTTCAGCGCTGCAGCCTGACGGTGCTCAGTGTTTAACGAAGAGGCTGCAGCCTCGTCACAGTCATGAACATGAACTATGAACTAAGTCATGAGCACTATGAACTTGCACAACACAGGCCAGTGGAATGTCGATAGCGACTGGGTTGCTGTGGGTTCGACCAGAAGTGTGATGGCTGGTGGTGTGGATGGCTGGCTTGGACCTACAGAGGTGGCTGGGGTTGCTGTGGGTGAGGCCGGAGGTCTGATGGCTGGTGGTGTGGAGGGAGTTCCTTCAGCTTCTGAGATCTAGATGAAAAAACAAAGTGCCTGATTAGTGACTCTTATCAATGTGACTATACTAAATAAACTAAAAAGGAGCCTTGGCCTAAAACGACAAATAAAACTCACCTCTGATGGTGTAAGGATGAAATTGGTCAGGGGAATGATGTAAATCCTGCTTCTGCCAACTGCTGTTTTCAGTTCTTTTAGTGTATTTGCCTGAATCTTTGTGAGAACCCTGGACTTATCTGCTCTTGCTAGATTAAATCCAACCACATTCAGGGTAACTTTTGGATAGCTTTGGCAGATATAATTATTGAACTCTGACAGAGTCCAAGAAAGCTGCACATAACATCTATGTGAGGATGCCGATGCCGCTGGCAAATCATAACTCGGAATCCCTGCAAAACAAACAAACAAAAAAAAAAAACAGCACCAAAAAAATAAATACATGTTGGCAATGTAATATCAATATTTTAACTCTATACTCTATTTTGTCCTACTAGATATTTTCTTAGATTCAAAGCCTTGTTGTGTCTTTATAGGCTATGAGCATCATGCATTCTTTTATTTGTTATGTTGCAGATGATGTCAATAGTATATAATAATAATAATAATAATAATAATAATAATAATAATAATGCTCACTAAACATGTAAGCTAAAAGGGTTTGGAATAAAATATGACTTTTTAGCATTTGTTGTGAAAGGTATTAGTCAAATAAATCGCATTTTAGGATGCCAGAATGCTATTGATATATCAAATATGTAAGGTGATGTTAATTGGATACAAATAAACACTGAGATGCATTTTAATGAGGTAAAGCATTACTTCCAAGAGTACAGCACAATGACTGTTTAACAAATTGCACACTAGCCATACAGATAAGGAAAAGTTTAACATCAACACTATGTCTACAGTGCTATTGATGCATGTGCATCTTCTGTCTAAATAAATACTCAGCTGCATAGTGGCATTCAAAAATGATTCGTGTGTACATTACCTAGGCCGATTTCTGTTAATTTACGCCGTTCTGGATGTGAAGGCACCACGACTTGATTGGCATTTGCCAACAGGAATAGCTTAACTCTCCAAAATCTTGCTCCTCTAGCAGCATGTGCTTGTGTATCTGCTCAAAAAAAGAGGATGAAGTCTATTACATATTGTTATGACTCTATCAGTAGCAGCTTCAGCAAATTAGGAACTTTAGTTTTACTGTTACTCCACTCAGTGCAGTAGCGTCATGAGAGAAAACTTTTTAATGACAAATAACCTATATTATACACATTCTTCCTATCCTGACACCTACAGTCCACCATTATAAGAGAATGATTATGAATGACCACATGATTATGGGCTTCTCCCATGTTATGTCCTCAGCCATAGTGTAGATATAATGTAGGAATATTGTACGACTCTTTCAAGCTCCCTTCTGAGACAGTATATGGTCAAGTTAACATATGGGGGTTAGGTATGTATGTGTTGATAAGAATGTGGGGAGCTTCTTAACACCTTAAACATTTTATAGAGGTTCCACTAGTGGGATGATATTTCAGCGCCACTAGTTCCACTAGTGCCACTAGTTCCACTAGTTCCACTAGTTATGTTCGGTCAAAGTCTTTACATGTTCGGCACAGAGTCCGACTAGTGAGACAAAATATCTCTCACTAGTTCACTAGTGGGGAAAAATTTGTGTCACTGGTTCACTAGTGACTCATTTTTTGCCTCACTAGTCGACTACTGACTGTTTTTGGACCTCACTTGTTCACTAGTAAGGTCAAGAAAAGCCCACTAGTGTCACTAGTGGGCAGTCTTGGCATCAGTAGTTCACATGTAAGATGAAAATCCGGAGTCCTGATTGGTAGAATTTTTAATTTAGAAGGAGACAGCCAATAGGAAGCCTCCGTTTGCTCCTTCCCCGCCTCCTCATTAGCATTTGGGCCACTAGTGTCACTAGTGGAGATTTTTGTTGCCAGTAGTTTACTAGTGAGTCTTTTTGGAGGCCACTAGTTCACTAGTGAAATCAAAAATTGCCACAAGTTCACTAGTGAGATGAAAATGTGCTTCAGTCGTTCACATGTGGGATTTTTTGCAGCTCACTCGTTGACTAGTGAGAGCCCGAACGTCACTAGTGGGGTCCAGATGTCCACTAGTGCAGCAAAAAGTTGACTAGTCAAGACTTTGGTCTTACTAGTGCGGCACAGGGTCTCACTAGTGGGGCTCACTTGTTCACTAGTGAGACAAAAGTTTCACTAGTGGCTGAAAAATAGCCACTAGTGAGAGTTTTTGTTGCACTAGTAAGGCCCAGTCGTCCACTAGTGACAGGAAATTTCCCACTAGTAAGGCCAAATGGCTCACTAGTGAAAGACATGTAATAAATACTCACTCGGCTTGCCATATTTTATCACTTTGTTCAGCAACTCCTTGGCATGCTAAAAAATCAAACAGAACCTGTTCAGCAAGGTTTGGAAGAAAATTTTGTTGTCTGCACAATAAAAATCAGAATAATGAACATTTCACCCTTACTACAAATCAACTAATACATTAATGTTGTGTTACACTGACCACTGCATGTTTATCTCAAAAAATATTCTTTCAGTGATTTTCCTTAAATACATCCGTGTCTTCCTCTGTCGCTGTGTCTGCTGATCTCCCGATCTCTGACTCATAAAGAAGGTCCTGCACTTTGTACTCTGAACTTCCTGTTGGTCTTTCTCAATAAAAGCATAGATTGGCTGGGGTATGAATGAAATCTTGCTCCTAAACTACAGAACAGCTTTTAATGTGAAACTAGCGGCAGAAACGGCAATAACTTATTGAGGGCAGTTCAGAAATGGCAGCAACTTATATGGTGGTATGTTAAAAGTTTTGATGTAGCAATGAAAATGAGAAAAAGAACACTAAAACACTACAACTAATTATGGCTTCCAATTAGCACTCAACACTAGTAACAACATTCTTAAATTTAGCCCATACAGTCTTCCGTCCAACCCCTTGCTGAAACATTGGCTGCCTGGAATTTTTTTTTTTTTTTTTCTGTTTGACAGTGAAATTGTCAAAAAATGTGCAGTGAGTGAGTTCTATTACTGTTTGTTATGACTGTAAAATAACAGTTTAAGGAAAAAAGACAAAGAAGGGAATTGGATTTTTTTAAAATTTCCAGTTGAAGTAGACATATGAACTTTAATGAACAAAATGTGAAACATGTAGTCTGAATTTTTAACTATTACATGTCTCCGAGAAAGTTGTGAATCTTGAGCTTGGCCTGCTTTCTCTGATAGTGTCATCATGTGTTTTTTGGCCTTGGTGATATTCCCTGAAGCAGTCTCTCTCTGACTGCAGACACAAGACCACCTTGCAATCCTCACACTGCCAAGAAGTGCTCCTTTTGCAGAGAGAGTACTGCCGTCGCCCCATTCATTACAAGGCGTCCTCTCTTGCCTGCCATCCAGTGGAGCTCCGAGGAGCTGTGCGGGGAGCTCTTCCTGTAAGCCATGTCTTGGGCCTCTGCTGCTGGCAGGCACAGAAGTCTTTGTGGATTATGTAGCAGTTCGTCACAGCAATGTCAAAAAAGTGGTGCATCACCGTTTTCCAGCATTTTCTAGTTTTGCAGCGAACTGAATTGGAACCTAGCGTTTGTCCACTCCCCACATGTATTCATTGTGCTCCGCCACAGCTGTTGGTCTGGGGACGGAGATCCTCTGACGTTGCCCATCATTTGTTGTTTGCCAGTGCGCACTGTCTCCCTGCTGTTCACAGGACGGACGTTTGCACAGATGGAAACTTCTCTGGTGTCCATCCACTTCACAATAAAAGATCACCATTCCTGATCCACTGAATCGACCCACTTGATGACTTCTATGCAGAGCATTTTCCTCAGAGGATGGAACAGCGGCCTGTATATCTCCAAATCCCCCAAGTAGGCCCTGAATCCCTACTGGCCAAAGTTTAGAAAGAGGAGGGGGCTTGTGTAAAAGTTGTCACAGTAAATGACGCAGCCAGACCAGGTAGTCTTTGTTTACCAGCGGCATGACCACATCACAGGAGAGCCCCTTCCCTGATGCAAAGGTTGACTTCCCTGTGATGATGCAGCTGTTCACATCAGTGCTGAATGGCCAGTGCTGCTTTGGATGGTAAACAGTCATGCAGCAGTTTCTCATGATGTCAAAGAGAGGTCAGACCTGGTTATTATATATGACTTATGGTATAAATATAGCATGAGACAGCATGAGATTAAAAAGTCAAAGTAATATTAATTAAAAACATATATAGTACCAGTGCCTACAACTAAGATAACACAAAAAAAAAAAAAAAAGAAAAAATAAGTAACACACAGTACACGCAGTTTATCTATCTTTGTATTAACCGTAATGCCCCTGTTTGCACATGATCTTTATACTGTGAAGAAATATTTTACATGACAATGAAAAGTATTAGTAGTACCACACACACTAGTATTCTCCTGTTCACCGTCATCAATGAGTCTGTCGGGTGCGTTCTCACTCCGGATGACTTTCTAGACAAACCTTTTAACAAAAAAAAGGTTAGCTGACACGAAACTGTTTAAAAAAAACCCCAAAACCAAAAAACATTGCAATTTAGCCACTTCCTACTCTCTCTGTTTGCTGCTGTCTTCTCGAACATACTCTCTTCCTACTGTCTCCTTGTCGGTAATGGCGACCACTGCAGTCTGTGACACTGAGCCCACCGTGATGTAGTGTCTGTTGACCGGGAGCTCTCGTTCTCTGCTTTCAGGGACCATTCAAATTTTTTTTGATAGCGCCAACAATCTAGGAATCAGGGTCATTTGAAATCCACCTGCAAATGTGTGGCGCAGCCCATAAATCTCGTGTGTGATTGGACAGTCATATCAGTTTACGTGGGAACGTATTTTTGGCAGGGGGGGCTGCCTAACATACCTGCACACGCATGGTAGAAACGGTGGTGTAGCACTAATCAAAGAGGTGCTGCAGCACACCCCTGAGATATGTGTGCAAGCATCATTACATGAGTAATTTAGTAAGCACTTTTCCAAAATAAAAGGTCTTTTACCAAAAAATTAAGTACGCCTTGCTGCCTTTTTGTGTTACTAGCGGAAAACATCACTGGTGGGAAAAAAATGATAATTAACTGTGCTGCTAAAATGCGTTCCTGGAATGTTTTCTTGCATGTTGTTCAGTGCATGAGGTAACAATGTGAATTAATCAGTAAACCCTAAATGCCAATATGACAACTGGAAGAGGACTTATTTATCACATATACATGTCGTACACATACAGCAGTGAAATGTCTGAACTTCACCATAAGTCATTTGCATTTTGCCTTTCTTACATGATGCTTCACTAACTTTGGATTTTCAAACACTCATAAAATGCACATGAATTTGTACTGATGTATGCGGTTAAAACTTTTTCACCAGGAGAAAAAAGTCAGTGATATCATACCAGCAACATTCACTGTAGTTTCAACATTTCCTGTTTGTCTT
>JAQFJB010324199.1:0-10823 GCA_029874875.1 Naso minor
AAAATCACCAGACATGTCTTTGACCAATAAAATGGAGAAGCCGGGATACATGATAAAATACGGTGCTGAAGTGGGTGTGGCATATTGTCTGGGGGTGAAGCAGTCTTTTTATTGTATTTTATTATAGATATATTATCAGGGACCCCAAAGCTCCCAAAAAATATGGTGAAATAATTTTTTCCCCAAAAAATAAAAAGTCATGCTATAGAGGGTTGACTGAAAGCAGCAACTCGCTGCCCCGTTTTTCATACACAGCTGTGCCTGCGGCAGAAGACCAGTAAAAGAGCTGACAACCAGTTGAGGCTGGCTCATTGGCAAAAGTAGAAAAGATGTTGGACATTAGAGCAGCCTGAAACCTGAGTGTTTTGCTCACAGGGGTTACTTTTAGAGTGAAAGAAACACAATACTTATTTGTACAATTCCAGGTCAGCCATGTACACAAAGTATTGAAATTGTCTAGATAAAAATATCCACCTGCTCCAACCAAAGATAGTAAAAAAAAAAGAGAACAGCAGATCAATAATGCTCTCACCCCACAACCCTAACTTCTAACAACAAATCGTCTCTTCCGGACTGTGTGCCATACAGCGATTTGTGGCATTTCTGCTGACTGAGCGGATTGGACAAAGGCATGGTTAAAGACAGGATAGTAATCTCCGACCTTCTCACCAATGGTCTCATTTGTGGATGTAGATGTGAGGCATCAGTACTAAATTTATACTGTTTCATAACCAGTTGACAGTTAAAAGTTTGCTTTAGAACTCAACATAACTTTCACACATTCTAAGTGTCATGTCGTACAGGCAACTTGGACTTGTTTCAGTTTTCTTAAAGACATCTAGTTGCCTATATATAAACTTTATTCCAGACTCAGGTCCATATAGAAGAAAAATACAAACAACACAGACAATACAAAACAACACAACAAGTAAGTTTAAAACACATAGAGGTATCTATTCCAGTGCTTCCAAAAGTCCGACAGATATTTTGTGTCACTTTGTGCAGGCATCGCTGGGGCCATAATGACACCATTCTGTGACTGGCTTAGTCGACATATAAAACTGAAAATGACCTTTCTCAGGACAGCATGAAAAGTGGGCACATCACTGCTTACAAACATATGACTAGCACTTGTCCATCTTGGGTGCTTGAGTAAAATCCTAAATGCATCATTATATGCCACCTGAATTTTTTTAATTTTTGCAGCATTGTACTGGCACCACAGTTGTGCAGTATACAATGAAGTGCAATATGACCTGAACAAAGCTATCTTAACATCATCAGTACACTTACTAAATTTTCGTGCAAGCATGTTGGCTTGTGCATAGAGTTTGCAGCACTGACGCTGAATGTCGTTGTCATCATACAAATCATCTCTGATTATTTGGCCAAGATATCTAAATTTGCTCACAACTCCAAGCACTTGATCTGCTAAAACAAAGGAGGGAAAGTTTGACTTCTTGTCCTCCTTAGTTTTCACAATTAAAACAACACTCTTTTTTGAATTAAAAAGAATATCATACTACACACCGTAGCCGGAACAGATCCTAAGCAATTGCTGCATACCGACACTAGAGGGAGACAAAATGACCAGATCATCAGCATAAACCAGGTGATTGATAAGCCTCTCCCCTACCATGCATCCAGTTCTACACTGGTTTAGCTGTCTAGACAAATCATCCATATACAGATTGAAAAGTACAGGTGATAGAACTTATAACTTTGATATATTGCACAGGAGACATTGTTGAGTTACCTCTTTCTTTTGCCATGGTTGTCGTGAATCCATAGAGGTGCGGGACTTTATATTGCAGTGAAAAATGAGCCCACAGTGAGCAAAATGTGACAGAGGCAAAAAACAGCCAAAAACCACTTGGGGCTGAGGGTGTTAACTGAGAAGGTAAAACCTTTTCTTTATGCCGCATTTGGCTGACCTTTCAATGCCCTTGGTATCATTCCCCATGTTGCACCCCAGGGTGTAATTGTAATGAAATCAGGTGTCAGTCAAAGTGCGAGAGTGCACCGTATTTAAGTGCTCCTAATTACACACAGCTTATTCAACTTGGATACAATGTGGATACAATTGGTATGTTACTGATATAAATGGTTAAATTCTTGTTGATTTCATTTAATAATAAAAATAAGATGAATCACTTGAACATGTTGAAAAGCTTCTGCCTCCACTTGCAGTCTCCAGATAAGGAGAGGGGTGAGGAGAAAATCCCATGTGTAAACTTTGCCTGTGTCTATGTGCATATGCACGTTTCATTTTAATTTTTCAATTGCCATTGCATTTATGGGGATGCTTGCTGCACCTCCAGCACCCCACGTTAGTTTATCACATAAGTACTAGTTAGTATCACGTACGTACCTGATAGTATTTCATATGTACGAGATTTTTAAAAAATTCTCACTTACCCTTCCTAGCTTCTGTAACTTTTAAAAAGAGAGATTAGAAGACTTATTATGTCTGAGCCTGAAGTACAAAGCTTCAATCTGTACCTGATCAGCCTGGTTTAACACTAAGGATCAGTGTGAATGCAGGTTTAGGTTCTGTGCACTGAAAGCACAAGTGGGTGTGGCCAGCATTTTGTTAAATTGCAAACACGAACACAAGCGTGGCATAGTGATAAAGTAGGATTAGAGAGATAGGAGAGATAATTTGACAGTGTCTCATGGCCAACCATATCATCTCAAAAAAACAGTAGACTGGCAGCAAAAACTGCCAACCAGTCACTGTAAAATTAGAGTAAAATATTATACCTAATTCAACATTGAATTATTGTAAAATTACAGTTTTTCCTTGTATAGTAAAATTGCAATTATTTGTTGTTTAAAAAATCCACAAAATCTAATTAAAGAAAGAAAGAAAAGAAATACGACACACTCACAGTGTACCATCTGATGGTTGCCACTTTTTAAATGACAGCAATGGTATGTTATTTCCCAAAATTATTTAATCAATCAACAATATACACCCACCAAAATAGACTCTTTTTTTGGTAGAATTATGGATTTTTTTTTTTTTTTAAATAACGCTCACACTATTGTCTTTTAATTCTACGGACAACTGGTCAACTGAGGTTGTCTGTCAATACATGTTCTTCTTCCTTAATACTACAGTAGATAATAGTATTATCTGCCTTCAATCTGGGGTTTGGTGACACGACACACAATTCCAATCGGGTATTATCACATCACATACTGTAAGTGTTATAAATTCCCTTGTTAGTATGTAAATGCACATTAATAATACGTTAATTTGTTAGATATAATTTTGATTTAAACAGCTGAATAATTTAGTCAGGCATCCTTTAGTTGAGCCTGTTTTGGGTCAGGCAGTTTACAGGGCAGCTATGTTTAAGTTTTTGGGCCCCTTGTAGAGTCAGCCTTTCGAACAGTGTGTGTACTGACCTGCTGCCAAAAGTTTCACATAAAAGAAGTTGAAAACGTCAACACGGTATCCTTATTCCCTAACCGGAGTACGATCACAGGTGAAGTGTTCCCAGCACAGTAGTTTTCCCCTATGGTTCTTTAATATTGGTCCTTCGAGCCGGATTTCTTCACTCGCAACGGAGAAATGGACACACAGATAACAACAGCCGCGGACGGCGGCGTGCTCGGAGCAGGACAGCGACAGCTTCCAGCTCATCTAGAAAGCTACAAGGTTAGCCTTCCACAGTCCCTCATTCCTCATGGTGCCTGCACTGGAGACCGAAGTGCAGTCACTCAGCCTACAGACCGAGTCTGTTCGCATAGCGGACCAGCCGCACGGAGCGCGCGCCTCTTCCCTTTTCCCCCATCTTTCATAGCCAGGAGCTGCCACTCAGCCAGTTATCAATCCATCGCCCTACAGCCCTGCCATTCCCCTGGGGACTGTCTATCAGCCTCCATCAACCATCTCTACACAGCCAATATACCAGTCGCCACCGCCACAACAGAACCAACATCTGCAACTTTACCAGCTTCTGTCTGCCCTCTCAACTCAGCCAGCCTATCAACTGGTGCCTGCCTCACCTGGTTTCACCCTGCAACAGCCCACATCAGCTCTACAGGTTCAGTACAGCCCCCAGTCCCAGTATACACCACTGCAGGTACCATACACTGTCCAGTCCCCCAGACAGCCAGTTCCAGTACCTGAACTGCCTAAGTTGGTACATGACAGTGAGAGGGAGTTCGCTGATTTAAAAATGGTGCTGGACCATCTGCTCAATCCACACACTGAACTTTCTGAACATGATAAATACCGTGTGCGTATGGAACTCTTGGTCCTGGATGAAGACAAGCTAATAGCTCAGTCATGCAGACATTATGTACAACCCTACACCACCGCCATGCAAGCTTTGCAGAGACAGTACGGGCAACCGCATCAGCTGGCACAAAGTGAGATTGCAGCCATCCTGAACTCTCCTGATCTCAAATCAGGAGACCCCAAAGCCTTCCAGAGCTTTGCCCTCGACGTTGATCTGCCGGTGGGGATGCTAACCTCATTGGAAGGGCCAAATGGGATGGAAGTGATGTCTACTGGCCATGTTGACCGGCTACTTAGCAAACTCCCTAGACACATGAGGGACAACTACTCCCCGGCCTCGGACTCAGCCTGTCTCCGTTTATCACGGCGCAGACCAGTCCAAACCAGCTGAGATGCTTCAGCCAGCAGCTAAGCAGCAAAGGTTTAAAAGGATGTGTCTCTTCTGTAAGAGTACAGAGCACTACTTGTCCCAGTGTCCAGACATTATTCAACACTCAACACAGGAAATTGAGTGGATAGCAGATGGCAAGCGCTGTCGCAACTGCGGCCATACTAACCATGACCAAGAGAGCTGCACCTTAAAGAAACCATGCAATGAATGTCAGGAGATCCATCTGAGAGTGCTGCATGATGTCACCAGGCCAGGCCCCCATGTCTACCTCATCATACCCAAAGACTGCACCTCAGCTGCTAACTCTATGCAAGGAGGGAAAGTATACCTCAAGGTGGTGCCAATCATTGTTAGTCATGGCACAAAATCACTGCAGACCTATGCCATCCTCGACGATAGGGCTGAACGCACCATCATACTGCCAGCTGCGGTTCGACACCTGGGGCTCAGAGGCAGAGCAGAGTCCCTCACCCTGCGGACTGTTCGCCAGTTCGTCATCAGTTGACTTCCATGTAGCCTCCCCAGCAACACCATCAAAACAGCATTTGGTTGAGACAACCTACACAGCAGGACGACTTACCCTGACAGAGCAATCCTATCCCATAGTAGCGCTCCAGAGACACTGCTACTGCCACCTGAGAGGGTTACAACTGCAGAGCTTCAATAACGTGCAACCACTGCTGCTAATTGGTGCAGATTACACTCACCTGATCACAGCCACAGAACCGGTGAGGTTTGGCCCAAAGGGAGGACCTGTAGCCATCCATACAGCACTCGGCTGGGCGCTCCAGGGTCCAGATGGTTCCCAATCTCATGCTGCCTCATGCTACTACACCGCCTTCAGGTCAACACCAGATGACATCTATCAACACGTCGAACGCCTCTGGCAACTTGATGTGCTTCCATTCCGTAGTGAGCGGTTAGCAGTGCGGTCCTGCCTGGACCAGGAGGCGGTAGGCGTCTTGGAAGCACGCACTAAGAGAGTGAAGGTTGGTGACACACTCCGTTACGCCACACCTCTGCTCCGGGTAAAGGGAGCACCACCACTGAAAGCAGATGTTGAAGCAGTGATGCCAAAGCTACACAGTACAGAGAGACGACTACTTAAAGACCCTGTCAAAGCTAAAATATATGAAGCAGAGATTCAGAGGCTTATAGATGGTGGGTGTGTCACAAAGCTCCAGGAGGGAGAGGAAAACAGCTCCAATGAGCCATGGTTCATACCTCATCACCTCGTCCATCACAATGGCAAACATCGCCTGGTCTTCGACTGCTCCTGGGTCCAACCCTCGGACCATCTCTCATTGGGGTCCTCCTGGGGTTCCGCCAGCACGCTGTCGCCATCAGTGGAGACATCCGAGCCATCTTCCACCAGGTTCGGCTTCTACCTGAGGACCGATAGTTGCTGAGGTTTGTTTTGAGAAACCCAAAGAGAGAAACAGCCCGTGTTGTGCAACATTTGCTCTGCAAAAACATGTCAAAGAGAGTGCTGCAGGAAATGAAGACGTCCGGCAGTCCGTCGAACAGTCTTTCTACGTGGACAATTGTCTTCAGAGCCTGTCAACAGCTGAGTCAGCCAAGCTTCTGGTGGACAAAATGCGACAGTGCCTGGCCTCAGGAGGATTCGAGATTCGACAGTGGGCAAGTAACTTCTCATCTGTTGTCTCCCATTTGCCTTCCGGTGCCAGATCTGAAAGCACGGAGCTGTGGCTGGCTGAGAAGAGTAACGATCCACAGGAGCCGGCCCTTGGTCTGCGGTGGCATTATCCATCTGATCGGCTCAGTTACAAGCAGAAGCCTCCAGAGAATGAGACCCCTACTATGTGATACATATAAAAGGTGCTCGCCTGCCAGTACGATCCGCTTGGGATCATTATCCCGTACACTACATGGCCAAGGTCATTGTCCAGAGACTGTGGGCAAAGAAGAGGACCTGGGATGACCCGAACCTCCCTCCTAACATCCTCCAGGCCTGGTCCAGCTGGGAGAGAGAACTCCCCGAGCTGGCCAACATCTCCATCCCTCGAGCCTATGCACCACTGGAGCTTGCTACTGACACCACAGAGTGCACTCTCCATGTCTTCTGTGACTCCTCTGAACAAGCTTACAGTTCAGTGGCGTACCTCACCACAACAAGTGATGACACTGTCCATGTCCCATTCGTCATGGCAAGGTCTAGGGTGGCCCCGAAACGCCAGCAGTCAATGCCACGGTTAGAGCTCTGTGCAGCACTGACGGGAGCCCAGCTGTCCTCTCTCATTCACAAAGAGCTCACCTTATGCATTGCCCAGACCTTCTTATGGACTGACTCCACGACAGTTCTCACCTGGCTGACATCTCAATCCTGTAGGTTCAAGGTCTTTGTGGGAACCCAGGTCTCTGAGATCCAGGAATTGACTGCCTCACACACCTGGTGGTATGTGGATAAAGCTAACAATCCAGCCGATGATCTCACACGTGGCAAGACTTTAGCTGAGCTGGCAGCACCAAGCCAGTGGATCCAGGGACCAGCATTTCTTCAACTACCACCCGATGAATGGCCATCATGTCCCAGCACCACGGAGCCAGAGGACAGTAGTGAGTTAAAACAGAGTGTTTTTTGTGCCCTCACACAGACAAGCTCACCACTCAAGATACCAGACATCACTCAGTTCAGCAGCTGGAGGGAGCTGGTCAAGGCTACTCAGCAGTCTCTTCATGAGGTGGCGGCTGACTCTGCTTCGCCTCTGTGTGATCTTCGAGATGCAGAAGTCCACCTGCTGAAGTCCAGCCAAGCAGACTGCTTCTCTGAGGAAGTCAGATGCCTCAGAGCCAGCAAGCCCGTGCCGCCCAGCAGTAGGCTGAGTATGCTCGCCCCGGAATTAGACCCCACAATGGGTCTTATACATGTTGGAGGACTCCTGTGGTCGCTTAGACAGCTGTAGCCCCGCTGACATTCACCCAATACTGTTGGATCCACATCATGCAGTTACCAAGCTCCTCATTAAAGAGATGGATGCTCAACTACATCACCCTTGTTTGTGGAGATGAGGCATCATTACTGGATTCTGCGGGGGAGGCAGGCTATTAAGAAGTATCAGAGAGCGTGTGCTGGTTGTATGAAGTGGAGTGGGAAGCCAGTGGTGCCAAGGAAGGCAAATCTGCCCTCTGCCCGTCTGCGGCCGCTAAAGCCTCCATTCTTCTCAATGGGCATGGACTAAGCACTGGGGGATTATTTTCAAATGTCTAACGACGCGGTGTATACATCTGGATCTGCTCACCAGCCCCAACTCAGACGCTTTCCTCCTAGCACTGAGACAGTTCATCGCGCGGAGAGGCACCCCCTTTGAGGTCCTCTCTGACCAGGGGACTAACTTCAGAGGGGCAGATAAGGAGCTGAAGGAGGCCTTTGCAGTGATGGCGTCACAGTTGCAGGAGCCGCTTGCAGAAAAACAAATTAAGTTATGTTTTAACCCACCAGCATCTCCCCACTTTGGTGGCATCTGGGAGCATGAGATTCAATCAGTCAAGAAATCCCTGCAAGTGGTCATAGGTGCACAAGTGCTCCAAGAAGAGGTTCTGCTCACACTCCTCATCAAGGTGGAAGGCATCCTCAATGCCAAGCCTTTAGGATATGTATCTTCAGATGTGGCTGATCCAGACCCAGTGACGCCGAGCATGTTGTTGATGGGGCGGCAGGATGCCTCTCTCCCGCAAGTCACCTATGCTCCTGACACCCTCACCAGGAGGCGCTGGCGTCATTGCCAGATGATGGCGGACCACTTCTGGACACAGTTCATCAGAAACTACTCACCCACTCTTCAAACCCGCCAGAGGTGGCGCCAGCACACAGATCATCTCCTCCTGGACACAGTTGTGATGATTGTTGATCCTCAGCTTCCACGTGCTCACTGGCCAATTGGGAGGGTGGTCAAGCTGAATGCCAGTGATGATGGATGTATACAAACAGCTGAGGTCAGAGTGGGCGAGAAGACTTACCTGAGACCGGTGGCTCAGCTGGTCCAGCTGTCGGCTCTTCCTGAGGATAATCCTGGTTAAAGGACTCTTGTTGTGGGAATTTATGTTTGTTTCAAAATAGCCATGCTATTTAAGGGGCGGCTGTTATAAATTCCCTTGTTAGTATGTAAATGCACATTAATAATATGTTAATTTGTGAAATATACTTTTGATTTAAACAGCTGAATAATTTAGTCAGGCATCCTTTAGTCGAGCCTGTTTTGGGTCAGGCAGTTTACAGGGCAGCTATGTGTGGCGGCACAGGGGTTATTACTACTTTGTATCAGAAGGTATTTTTACCGACAACGCCACCTTGGGTTAGGGCCCAAGGACCCAGGCTATAAGTAACTCTCACGGTTACAACAAGGACACTCAGGTTCGTTTACAACAAGGAGGGGAGGAAACGGAATTCAATGATCAAACACCAAATTTATTGTTTAAAATAATCGCACAAGGTCTGGCATTAAATAAACAAAAACGGAAAAGGGAGCCCGACTGGAGAAGGGGGGCGGATACAGGCTGAGGCTTACCAGCTGGAGGGGGGGAGTGACCAGGGGAAGTGAAGTCCAAAAGAAAAAGAAGAACACCCCATTCACACAGTCAAAACATGAAGTGGATATTTCACATAAGGATATTTCAGCACTTTTAAGAGTGCAAACACTCTTAAAAGTGCTGGTCAGAGCTGCTCAGCAGACGGTGAGGGTTTATTTTACATCTTCATGCAGTCAACAGTCTACACTAGCGATTTATGAAAAAATATTGGTGGAATTTATTGAGTTTAGTGGCAGATAATGAGTTATTTAGAGGCTACATTCCCGATGCTCCACAAACTCCCATTATATGGATATACGCTGCCTTGACTGGATCTAAATATCTTCGGGACGACGCCAAATGACACCAAAGTAATCTGGGTGAGTAAACGACCATAAATAATGCCAAAAATAAGGTCCAGGTTGTAAAAAACGGAACTTCTCCTTTAAGTCACATTCTGTCATGGCTGTGACACAAAAAAGGGCCTTCCTTCCATATAAACTCTTGATAAGGTAATTATATTGTAATATAGACATTTTTTTTAGCTTTTAAGTCATGGAAAATTATTTTTGTGGGTAAAGGGCCTATGATTATGTAACATGTTAACTTAAGCTTGTCCTTCCAGGAAATGCCCAATGTCAATGTAAAACGCACTGCAGCCGGTTTACCTGAATGAGGAGGACCCACAGTTCTTCAAGACTTGGAGTGTAAGTATTTGGTTCATTCACAGAACTGTTAGAATCACAGACGCACACTGTAGCAATTACTTTAAAATGCTTATATGAGATACATCTACACATCTTAATATCTACCTACACAATATCTACCTGTATATACGTTCCTTAATCACTTGTAGAATACTCACTTGGGTATACTTTCAGTTGAATAACGACCTGTATAATATTGACCTATAAAATACCAACCCGATACACTTAGTTGTTTAATGATGGGCTGTAGAATAGTCGCATGTGAAATACCTACCTATATACTTACCTATTTAGTCATGACCTTTGAAATACTTATGTGCTACATAAATGCTACTGTCAAGTTTCCTTCAAATTAACCTTACAGTTGAATCCTCTGTGCATATTCCAGACAGAGGAGTCGGATGAGCCAGACATCACGGACACCCCTGTTGCTCTTGTCACGGTGGTCACTGAGAACACCACAAGCCCGGTTCACTTCAGTCCAGCAAGCACTGCTATTGTGGTGGAAGATGATCATGTGATGAGCATTATCCCCAGATATGCCACACCTGTCAGGTGGATGGATTATCTTGGTAAAGGAGAAAGGTTCACCTACATGGATTTAAACATATTTGTGAACAAAATGAGAGAAATTAATCTTTGGTGTCCATAGAAAGTCTAACCCCCAATTTCCACAGCATCCGTCACAGTTCCGTTCCGACTCCGGTGCGTGTGCCGCAGCAATTAGAATCCGTTCAAATCGATCAGAACATTTCCACCACGTACGTCTCTTGTCCGTCTCTGGTCCGTCATCTGGCAGAAATACGCAGCAGTTCTATTTTTACCGGATCACGGAGCCAAGATGCATCAATTCAACGTTGATTAGATCACCGCAAACAGGATGTGGAACACACAAAGCATCCGTTTCAAAATAAAACACAATGCTCAAACTCCCGTTGGAGAAACA
>JAQFJB010324207.1:0-10821 GCA_029874875.1 Naso minor
TGGACGACAAAGAGGACGATACAATCCAATGTGTAACCTCACGTCAGATAGATTATTGCATTTAATTGGTTAAGTTTTCAAAGTGCCAATGACAAGAATGCATTATGGGTTAGAAATGCATCAAATAATACATTCAGTGTAATGTGACATGTTTGTGGTCAGTGTTTGAAATTGGAACTAAGCAACTCTCTGTGCTGGCATCCTTTTCCACAAGGTTTTTTGCATTCTTTTGTCACCTGTAAGCATTTTGAACAACAACTATTAATGCACTTTGATAAAGGTTCAGTCGTGCGTGCAGTTTGCCACCGAGCCCTGTTCGTAGAAAAATAGTTTTTAACAAAATCCTGTCTTTTCAAAGCACTGAGGGATTGGAAGCAGGTACAGTGTTGCTTGCTGAGACTAGTAGATAGAGGGGAAATTTTCCACAATTTAAACATTAAAATAGAAAACAGGATATTTTAATGGTAGTTCCCTTTCATAGGTAATTCACAGGGATGCAGGAGAAGCTTGCTGTGAAATGTGTGGGGAAACGCTCCCTTGTCACAGTCTGTAGTTTGAGTTATTGCATTTTAATGAGAGATCCTCCCTGAAACAGCAGCTGCTTCTTGTTTTATATTGTACAGAATAATGGAAACAACACAAAAGTGATCTATTACTGTGTGCGCAGCATATTCCCATTTTCAGAAATATTTTCAAATCATACCGGAGATGGCTTGTAAAATAACACACTGTAATGAAAATGTGTTTCCTACAGTAGTACTTGATCAGTTGAAACAACACAGGTGTAACTCTTGTTTTGCCATCGATTTTTTTTCCCTTCGGGTGCATT
This sequence comes from Naso minor, assembly GCA_029874875.1. Classification (NCBI taxonomy): domain Eukaryota; kingdom Metazoa; phylum Chordata; class Actinopteri; order Acanthuriformes; family Acanthuridae; genus Naso; species Naso minor. The sequence continues at coordinate 830 of JAQFJB010324207.1, forward strand.
TTCTTGCCGTAGGAGAACAAGTCAAGGGTAAAGCAACTGTTGAGGCAAAATGAGGCAAGGTCTTTTTTCACTTTGCATTTAAGAGCTCACCTCCACCTCATAAAAACCTCCGGCAACCTGCCCGAGGCAGAAACAAAGGATGGAGGACACACTAAAGGTGAATGCTTTATTTTATCTGCCAAAATAAATTTATCAGCCTTTATCTGTAGATAGGGAGTGTGTGTATGTATATATATATAGTTACACATGGGCTATCGATGACCTAAACATGTTGGAGGCAGTTTGAAAAGTGAAGCTTGCTTTGACTAATGGACGGGCTTGGTTCATCATATGAAGAGTTTTATACCCCTTGCGGTACAGCTCAATCAATGAAAGAGGTTAATTGCCGTCATGCTGCCTCATTGATGCAGGAAGTTGTTTTGCTTGTTGCTCTCTTTAAGAATTAGTCATTAAATCAGTCACTAGTTTCCCTGTTTAATCACTCATATAACTAAAAAAGCAAGTACACTCATGCTTTTGGCTCCCGTTTCTCCTCTACCTTTTTTTTGCTCTTCCACCTATTTTCCTGTGTTTCCTAACAAGTTCAACTGTATTTCCCTCTTGTCTTGGATGTCTTTAGTTCTTCCTCTTCCTCTCCAAGCTCTAACAACATTCTTCCTCCTCCTCTTCCTCCTCCTTCTCCTCCTCCTCCTTCTCCTCCTTGTGTTTTTCTCATCTCTATCCACTGGCTCGTCTCCTCACAGTGTCTAATTCTGTGGGATGTCAGAGCAGCGGAGCTTTAAAATAACCATCCTCTCTGCAGTCTAGGTAGTAATCACCCTCTCTCTCTTTTTGTCATCATCCAAGCCTGTTTCTCCTCTGCTATTCATTTGTTTGCCTTGTCGTAGGGTTTGTCTTTTTCTTTGTTGCTTTTGTAATCAGTTATTTCTTTTTGGATTTTTTTGGAGATCACCTCCATCACAAAGTTGATGAAGTTTTTTCTCAGATGGTTTTATGTTTCGATTAAATAAATTTGATTTTAAAGCATTAGTAGACAAACAGGAGCGATGTGTGAAGAGATGAGGGTGGAGAGAGAGAAAGGAGGGAAAGAGAAGCGGCAAACTTCATCAGACGGCTGTGAAGTGGAAACCATGTGCGTGATAGTCAAAGTTCATGGCGGTGGCGTCACAGCTCCACATTTCCTCATGTCACTTGTCAGTCAAACAGCGGTTTCTTTCCTTTGATGCATTTTTTAATGTTTTTTGTTTTTGTTTTTTGTTTTTTTGTAGTCAAACTCCCTGCAGTTTTTGTGTTCATCCATGTTGGCTCATTTTACTCCTGTTTGTTTTCAACTGAGATTTACAATCTACAGCCTTGCTAGCACGTGCTGCGTCCTAGTTCAGAGGCTGCATCTTTCGAATATCGCAGCCGATGAATGCTCCTCCCTCACAACCCTTCATCGGCTGCAACGGCCAAGCCGAAATTTTAGTAAAATGAGACAGCCTGACCTATGGAGCATTTCCTGTCTTTGTCACTAACTGATGTTCCTCGCATCAGGACGCATTGCTATGTTTCTTAGCAACTGCGACACAACAGCCAACTTATGTGCACATAAATAAGGAGCCAGACATTTTTAGTTTATTATATTACTTAAATTGAAAAACATATCCTCTAATTGCCGCTGCTTTGTTTCCTTTGTTCACTTAAAGAGAAATAAAAAGATCATCGGCAACATGCAATGAATCTAATGATATGTTTGGCCACAAAGGATGCGGCGATTGGATCCTTTACAATGGGGGGGATTCGTCAGCCGCATTTGAAGGAGCTGATGAAATGGGACAGCCTTTTCCGTTCTGCTGTGACGCAATGGGTCTACAAATACACCATCCCGAGGATGCAGCCCCTGAGTTGGGACATGTAATTGTAATTTGGCACATGGTGCTTTGAGCTAAATGCTAATTTCAGCATGCTAACATGCTCATATTTAGCAGATACTATGTTTGCCTTTGGCACCATTTTAGTTTAGTGAGGTGATCTTATTAACTAGCACGGAGTTCAAAGTTCAGCTGACAGTGACATAAATTAGCTAAACCTGTATGTACATGTTCAGATATTTTAGCCTTTTTTTTTGGGCCCGCACTCACATCACAGATTAGACAAGCAACCTCTGTTAATAATTTCAAAAAGCAGCTCAAAATTTATTTTTATGGTCTTGCTTTTGCTTTTAATTCATTCTGCAAAAAGCAGCTCAAAATCTATTTTTATGGTCTTGCTTTGCTTTTAATTCATTCTGCTTGTATTAAACATTTCTTTTATGTTGTTCTTACGGTTTATATCCTATAATTGCACTTATGCTATCAGATATTTTATCTCTCTCTTGTCTCTGAATTTCATTGTTTTATCGTTGTTATTAGTGTTTTTAATGGTGACTATTATTGTTTTATTTATCTATTTATTTTATAAATGCAAAATTTGTCTTAATTTCTTGTAAAGCGCTTTAAATGTGCTATATAAACAAACTTTATTATTATTATTGTCAATGTACAAAGTAGTAAACTGAATGCATAATCAAAGCTCGAGTCATGACGCTTTCACGGTGGAAAGATACTTTGCTTGCATGAGTGTGAGGATGCTGGCACAAGACAAGGATACACACATGCATTCATGTCTTTCCTTTGCTGTGGGCCTTCGTGATCGTCTCTTTTTCTAAACCTCCAAATGGATTCCAGTTTCTGCCTAATTGGGCAACTGTTTTGGCCGACGATTATCTGTGAAGAGGGAGGGAGATGACCTCTTATGAGCTACCTCTCATGTGTCTCCGGGGCTCCAAAGCTTTTCGCTTTCATCTGCTTCCCTCTTTTCTAATTGTTTTTCATGGGTTCAATCATGCAACAGAAATTTGCTAATTTCTTTCTTAATTTGCTGTCGTTTTCTCTGTTGTATGTTTCTTTCTCGTGTCCTTCTGGTCTGATCAACACCTTCAACTGGTGTGAAGCTTCTTCTCAGCATGCCAGAAAATGTTGGAACAGGTCAGATGCAGACGGATTTTGATGCAGTGTGTATTTAAATCTTTGTAAGTGGAAAAGGGTTTGCACAAGCCTTTACCACAGTAAGAACTCTCGCAGTTAGCCTGACTGTCAGATGGGGAAACAACAAACCAGGGTCTTCTCACAGAGATACATCAGGGAGGAAGACATCATTATCAGCTGCTCTTTCTGCAACTCTTTGCTGTGGCTGCTGACTAGTCCTAGTTCCACCTGCTCATTTGAATACCCTCAGGCTAAAGATCCAGCTGAATGTCAAGCAAAGAAAAAGCTGCAATTATCCGTTCACAGACTTCCTGTTTCAGATCTTTATTTCTGAAGTTATATCTGAAGTGTGCAAGTACTCTTTTCCCCAAGAAAATGTCAGGCTGTGTCTATTAACCTGGATAAGAATGCTCCCCAGCTTAATGTTGGTTTCCACCAGGTGCTGGAACGTTTTCACACATTTCACAAATGCAATTAGTTACTTTGAATCATGCATCATTGTGGATGTGTATTTAGACGTTGGACTTGAGCTGTCTGCTAATGGGGCCTTGATGAATAAATTAAAGCACATTCTAGCCTCTTTTACATCTAAGCAGGTGGGGAAAAGCTTTTGTAATAGTGTCACTATCCAGACTTAGATAATATCATTTAATAACTGTCACCTGGCTTGCATTGTTGAAATGAAGTGACTGTGCAAAAGATACCACACACTCTCACAACAAAGTAACTGATTCATTACTTTTTGTTCATTGAAAGTCTGTTGGCCATTTTATTTCTTCTGTCTGTTCTGCAGTTTTTATCATTTCTGTGTGCATTTATGTTGAGCTAGAATGAGCATCAAGTTCTGTGCAATGTTGTTTTGTTTCAAATGCTGCCACAGATCTGAAGGAGTTCATCCAACTCATTCAAGTGAGCATCGACTACAAAAGCTGACTGTAAATATATTAATAGTGTTTCCGAGATACGCGTCCTGTTTGGCGCTGCTGTGGCTGAGAAGGTAGAACGTGTTATCTACTTATCAGAGGGTCGGGGGTTTGATCCCCGGCTCCTCCAGTCTGCATGTTGAAGTGTCCTTTGGCAAAATACTGAACTCAGAGTCCTTGAATTTCTGATGGTTGTCCTTAGGCATTTTCGGACCGCAGGAACCATTCGATAGTTCTGTGAACTTAATTTTAAGAATCTCCTGTTTTATTGCATCTGCATCGCAGGAACTCTGAACTATTAAACTGTCATTTGTGGAACTTTTTAGCTCCAAATCCAGAGAAGGTACTTACTTAGCACATTAGGGTCTCAAATGACTTAAGTGTAAGTTGATTGGTGTATACAAGATGACACAATATGAACTAGAGCTCATAACGAGGTTGTCATTGTTTTGTCGTTGTATCTTCTCTGAGATTGAATGACGTTCAGCTTGAGATTCATGGTACATTATTACCACATACTAGACAAAGTGTGGAGCGGTAATGCAGTAGTTTACATTTGTTGTTGTTGTCAGACGCATAGACGTTAGTAGTACGCTGACATTAGTATACCAACTGCTTGCCCGTTTATGTAGCTTACATGTTGGGTTCCTATTGCCAGCGTGAATACCAACAGAAAAAAAACTTTCAAAGGTGTTCAGTTTTCCAGGAACAGTTTGGTCTGAAAATACCTGCCTTTGTGTGTGTTTGTGTTTGTGTTTGTTTTACTGTATTTGTGAGGTTGCAAACAGGTGGTCCTCTATGCTTGTGGGGGCCAAAATGCTGGGCCCCGCAGTTTAAAAGAACGTTTGGGGGTTAAGACTCAGTTTTAGGATAAGAGTTAGCATTGGTTCAAGATAAGGATTGAGTTCAAGGTTAGACATTCAGTTAGGAAGGTTAAGGTTAGGTTACTGTACAAGGGAATGCTTTATGTTAATGATGGGGCTCCCGTGAGGACAGGTGTACAAGGCTGTGGGTGTGGGTGTTACTGATGAGGAGACTAGTACTTTGTACGGACGCCCCTACCATCAGTGTGTAAATGAGTGAATGCTGACTTGTATAACGAAGGGCTTCAGTGGTCAAAAATGAGAAACAAGCTGTATAACTTCACTCGCTTGTTTTTTATGGGCTGGAAAATCAGGCCTCTTCCAAAATGCTTACTTGTAAAATTTTGTGTTACAGTTTGAAGTTTGAAAGAGTTGTTTGACCTCACTCAAGAAACGTATGAAAAGGTTTGTTTTCTTTTAGGTATGACGTAAATTCACATGTGGTTCAGACCTGTCGTGCAAGTCCTGCAAAGACAGTCTGCCTCTCTGTGCAAAACACTCGGCTTAAAAATGATAATGAATGCACTTACATCCCCTGGGAATGAAGGCAAACAAAACAAACATAATGCAAACCTTATTAGAATTTTACTTTGGGATTAAAACTTATATGCTGTAGTTCAGCAGTTCTTTTCTTTCACCAAGACAACGGCTTTGCAGTCATTATACCAGTTGAACATCCTCCATTGCAACACTCAGCAGTGTCACCTCACCTAATTATATTCTCTTTCCGTCTTCGTGACTATCAAATCCCTCTTTACTGTCTGCCATTTAAATCACAGACCAACTGCTTTGTTCTAGTAAGATGTTTTTCAACATCCAACTTCCTGTCAGCCCTTTACTTTCTGTCCCAGCATGCCGCTGCTCTGACAAAACGTAAAGTCACAGCTGTATTATTAACATTTTCTAATTGTTTCGGGTCCCCTAACACGTCTACAAATGCGGCTAAATTAATTTTGATTTCCTCTGATGACTTCAGACAAAGTGATTTTTTTTGCAGCGCAAATGTTCTCTTTTCACTCCTGGGTGACACCTTTGTGAACAACACCTTATCCCAAATGGGGCGAAGCCACTTATCAAGTCTCATCAATGTCGATCCACCCATGAACAGATGGCGCTCATCACACTGAAATGAGCAAATCACAAAGTCTTGCAGTTAAGAGTTAGTTGAATCTGACGCGAAAAAACCCCTGCATGGGTAAATCTCATCGGAAACCATCCCAATGTGTTTGATAGACATGACATAAGAGAAATGAAGGACAAGAATACAAAAATGCAGATGATGGGTCACTAATACAGTTACAGCTAAATCTTTGGTAATGTACTCCACATTTCTGGCCTCATTTGACTCGTTGCTGTGGATTCCTGCTCGGACTTGACATTGACCACTTGCCTCTAAACTTCTTTTCCTGCAATGATGTTACGTGTCATGGATCGAGAAATCCATCTTGCAAGAGGCAGAGATGACCTTCTGTACCCACCAAGGGCTCAATAGACGGAAATTGCCATGCAGTTACTGTATAAGAAAGCGTAGTGTTATAAGGAGCAGCACATCATCTTTTTCTTGACCTCTCAGTTTGCACTGAATGCGCTTGAAGTAGGTTAGTCAGTTTTCTGGGGAAAGTTGTGCATTGAATAAGTGGATTATAGTATTTCACAGCTGAAAAACACATTTCTCAGCATCCTAAATTGCTGATACTTCAGTAACCAGAGGTGAATTCTCCTCCTTATGTTGACTCATTGAGGTTATATTTTCATCACAGGTATTATAATGCTTTCTCAGATATTCTCACAAGCCATTTAAATAGTGACAAAAGGACTGTGTCCATCACAGCTCGGCTTTAAACGCCAGCCAGAATCCATCAAGCCTTCCTTTCACAAGGTCCCTCTGAACCGTGATTAGAGGCCCTGTCCCTGTTTGAAGACGGCTTTTATTGGTGTTATCAAAGCGCCGGAGCTCAGATATTCTAGGATGCTGCAGTTTGGATGTCGCCAAGATTTTTGTCCGAGATAATGAAAGACTATTTGTGGTTAGTCAGGTGGAAGGAGGCGATAGCTGTGTGCAGATGCAAATGTGTTGCCATAAATAAGCCAATGAGACGGTGTGAAGTGGAGCGAGCTTGCTGTGCTAATGCGGCCGTATGTGTGGAGCCATTCCGTGTCTGAGAAACTACAGAGACAATGGAGATAATTCTACAATCTCATCTTTGCTGATGCAGTCCTGAGGTGCAAAAATGTGCTCAGCATTCTTTGTTTTTATTTTGTGTTGACATTGTATCTCGTGCTTGTAATAATGTATTTGTATGTTTATTGGGCATCTATGGACTTACTCCATATGACGTTTCACTGTGCTTGTAAAATGACAAAAAAAAAATCTAGTCTAATCTGTGCACCCACGATGCTACATGTGGCTACATAAAGTCTTGGACTCACTACACGACCTTTCAGTCATTGAGGTTTTCACACTACATAACTGATCACCGACAAGCGTGTACACCTAACAGTCTTTTTTTTACAATCTTCCACAATTTTTTTTTTCTGGTAGGGGCTTACTTAAGCAATAAGCCCCAAGATGTCATGATTTACAGTGATTTTGGAAAAGCTAAGAAGTGTTGTTAGGCATGACACGGAGTCATTGAGGTCATTGTGGTGGATCATTGATGTTGCGGTGAAGTCACGCCATAATAACCATAATGTTCACCTTTCCCGTTTTTCACAGCGGCATACAACTGACAGAGAGGCTGGTTTAGCTCTATTTGATGATTGATTTTAAATCAATAGCCGAATCTTTCTCGGCACACCAGGTCTGAAAACAGTGAACTGGCTTTGTTTCTTGACTTTTGCAGCTCTTCAGTGTCTCTCTCAGTAATTTCAGCATGTCTCCTTTCTTTTCTCTTTTCCTCCTCCATCCTGTCGACCTCTTTCCACCACTCATCCAGGCTCAGCTCTCCCAGTAAATCAAAATTAACAACAAAATCTGACATTTTGAAGCAACTTGTTTGGCCAGCGCAGCTTTGCTGTTGCCGTGCGGTCACAGCTATTGTATTTTACAACTACTTGGAACTTGGCTCAGCCAATCAGAATCAAGGACCGGAACTCGGCATTTTATAAAATGAATGTGTGAGGTCCCCAATCACTCAGTGTAGCTAAATATTGTGAGATCGTCTTAAAAATACAACTCCAGTAGATTGTTAACGTTGTAGCCTACCACCTCACTAGTCTGCACTAATGAACATTGTTGCCGTCATAAAATATTTCCTAAACTATGTTTCGTTCTGTTCAGCATGCGCGCGAGAGAGAGGAGAGAGAGAGAGAGAGAGAGAGAGAGAGAGAGAGCAGTGCTGGCCAAACAAGAATGAAAAAAGAGGGAGTGGTGTTAATGAGAAAGTCGATGAATCAAAGAAAACATTATTTTCTGATAGCTTCACAGTGGTTTAATAATCTACAATAAACCACTAGACCCCCCCACTGCTGTTTATTTTAATTGGCTGTGTGTGTGCTGTAAGGGCTGCTCTGTTCCGTCGGATGAACACACACACACACACACACACACACACATACCCCCAGCTCCTGTCTGCAGACTGTATAGCAGTCAGGCCACCAGGAAAACTCCCGGTGCTCTCGATGGCCAGTCCAGCCGTGCTACGGTACCTGCACACCTGCAACTGGGCCAGATATTTGGCATGCTAGGTATCCTGCGACACTCGGCCGCGCTGTCGGCGAGCTCATGAGTGCGTCCTTGAGCATTTCACACATGCTGACCGTCATCCACGGGAGCTGCTAGGATTTGCTTACATTATGGGGCGTTTTGACCACGATCTCCAAAAACTGTCACAGATAACAAGATCCAAGCTAAAATCCCGTAGTCTGAACTGGGCATAACATGTAGTGCATACAGTAAAGACATGTTACCATTTGTAATACTTGAGTCTTGTCTTTAAAGCAGGACACAGAGTGTTTATTGTGATTAATGTTGAATTATGATAAGAACATTTAATTTTTTTTGGCTTAATCCCACAATTCCTCACATTCCTGCCACTAGAGGTCTCTCAATCGCAACAGTGAAAACAAAGAACGTAGTTTGGTGACACAGTGAAGTAGCATTGGATTATGGGATTTGTTCATTTCATCATTAAACAGGCACCAATGCAATGCAGATGAAAATATTTTTGACTGACTCAGGCAGAAATGATCACAGACGAGGTAATGTATCAAAGTTTTATTCACGTTACGTTTAGTCATGTTTTCCAACCTTGTTTCTTACTTTGACTGGTTTTACCCTGGAAATTAAAACAGGCGACAAAATTATGTTTTCTTGAATGTAATTACAGATTTCTCTGAGCTTGAACATTGTTGGAAACATTTGGTATTACAGTATAACAAACATATAAGTCATTGTAATCATTTTAATGGGGAAATGTTACATGTTATAGACATTTAAAATACATGTTACTCTAGGACATTGGATCTATAGTCACTAAAATGTTTTGTTTAAGTCTGTGAAGTGGAATGCACCAGATATTAAAGTGAAATTAGGTAGAAAAACATTCATTGGACAGGTATCAAAGCCAGTCATGGTCATGCTTATGAAGGGGTTTATGTTCAGCACAGTGTTCGGCGCACCATATGGAATATTTAAAAGCACAGATGTTGCTTTCCTCGGTTGAACATTAGTGTGTAGAATATATCATGAGCCATGTCACCCTTAACTCAACACTACGGTAGTTGTTCAGTGAAGCCGTCACTTTCACTTTGACGTGGACTTTTGACTTGCAAGTGAGATTATGAAGGTGACTGACGTATAAGATATTGTACTTTCCAACATGCGTTTTTTCACGGAAATTTAACACATTTGTGTCAAGTATTGCCTAAAGTTGTGAAATGTGATATATCAAACTGAAAGATATGTGGTAATGTATGCCAAAATCACGTAGTCACGTTGGTTGTTTTTCCTTAAAGGGGTAGTTCATTGTTTTTGAAGTGTGGCTGTATGAGGTCCCAGAGATTTCACTGGCTTTGTTTGGAATGGCTCCGCTGCAAGTTTGCTCCGTGCTCCGTCATTTAACAAAACCCACCGACTGCATTTCACAGCTGGACAGCTGGAGATGCTAGATTGATGAGATTTTTACAGTAATTACAGAATCGCGCCCTATCGCGGTCTCTGAAAACCTCTGATCTGTTGACTTCGGGTCTCCACTGCA
>JAQFJB010324209.1:0-10820 GCA_029874875.1 Naso minor
GGAAAACAAATAAAATAGCCTATTGAACGTATGCGTACATAATCGCACACACACACACACACACACACACACACACATACTCGTGCAAGTGTTAGGCGGGGACTTCCCGTTGGATCCTGCTTTGTGGGGACATGGCTTTCCCAAGGGTTTTGGAACAAAAAAATTTACAGGCATGCTTTATACACTTAGGTTAAAGTGGCTGTCTATTCAAAATTCAAAAAAAGCATTGTTTTGCAACCTGACACATTGCAGCAGTCTGGGGACCTTTTCTGGTGCAACTTCACTGTGGGGACTGCTGCGTACACACCCACAACTTTCTGGTTTTCGGACATTGTGGGCACGCAAATTACCATTTGGGGACCACAACATACACACCCTTAACTACCTGGTTTTTGGACATTATGGGCACATGGATTACTTCCTGGGGACCACAACATACACACCCTTAACTCCCTGGTTTTTGGACATTGTGGGCACGCGGATTACTACCTGGGGACTATCATACACACCCTTAACTCCCTGGTTTTTGGACATTATGAGCACTTTGCGCACTACCTGGGGACTATAGCATCAAATCATTATTGGTTACAATTTAAAAAGCCACAAGTGTGGCACTCTTAATAGCCATTTATACCTGAGTGTCACCTTATGTCTATATAACAAGGGCAAACGTTCAAGGATATGTAAGCTTGATCAGGGCCGTTCAGTTGATTTCAGTTATTACAATTTCAAAAGGAGCCAAGCACCTACAGTATGTGATAATTGACTTCACATGATCGCTATCCTTAAAATACATGTTTTTTGCCCGATGAGTCTTGTTTTCAAAATAAATGGCGGCATTTCACAAATTCAGCTAGGGTATACAAACTTTTGAGCACAACTGTAAAAAATATTCCAAAAAACCATGAGTGCGCCTTATGGGATCATAATGCTGGTAGCTAAAAATGATTTCACTGAAGAATGACCCTTGAATCATTTGCAATTCAAACTTATTTTGGTTTATTTATTTTTTTTGTAATTGTGAGACAAAATAAGTTCCACAAACACAACTCAACTCCAACACATGTTTAGTAGTTAGGAGATAATGAAAAAAAAAAAGTTAGTTTGATTCTGATACAGGAAATGTATTGTTTTACCTAACAAATTTATTCCAAATTTCGAGGATGATACTCAAAAGACAACAGTGAGTGAAGCCAAATTAAAGCTGACATATTATAATTAAAGCAACGTTTTACTCCGTACAATGCTTCAAAACAATTGGTTCAAAGTTTTGCGTGAAATTAATTTCAAATCAAACAGGAATTTAAACTTTTCCAATGGTACAATTGGTGCAGCACTGATTGTGTTGGATACCAGGTAAAATCAGCTATTTAAGCAAAAGCAAGTTGTCTTTACCATTGTAGCAAATGTACAAATGACGAAAGGAAGGCGTTATTTTAAGGCGTTAATGGAAATTTTAGAATTCAGTGTTATTTCAGAGCTTTAGCCAAGGGATATGAAGAATATAAACTGGTTTACCAACAGTCAGTAAACATCATAGAAGATATTATTGGCTGGCAAACCGGCCAAAATGCTTCATATCCTTTGGCTAGAGAGCAAAAATAGCACTTTCAATCCTCCAGTTTCCATAGAAAACTCCTTGATATAAAAAGCATAATCCCTGGTAATCTAAAATAAAGACAATGCAAAACAATGAAGTATTAGCAACTATGGAATCAGATTTTGACTTGCAGGTGAGTGAATTCACTTTGTTTGATTACTTGTTTCTTGGCTGAACAGTGCCCAAAGTTCTGAGCATGCACCGTGATTGTGACACAGCTCCTTTAAATGAGTTAATAAACACAGTTACAGAGTAACCTCATCATTACAGCTTCCTCTTCAGGGCAGTGATCCTATTCTTAACATAAAACTTGACTGCCAACCAGTCTCGGGCTTTCAGTGCATGGGCCTCTGCTTTGATGCATCCCTCGCAATCCCACTTTCCAGGCACTTTACAGGCTTGAATAAACTTGCCAAGGTGCTTTTCAACTGCTTTCACCTCTGTGTCATCCCATTTTTTCTTCTTTGCAGCTTTGCAACCTGAGCAAACAAAAATTAAGGAAAAATATGACAAAAATTCTTATTTTATTGCAAAGTAGGTAAAAGATTTTCATATTGAACAATTTACATTAGCTTTCAGTGAGGTGCATCAGAATGGTCTGTTTGACAATGACCTCGATTTGCTTTGATGGCCTGTAATATAAGTTGAAGGTTACACAGAGTACATGACTACGTGTGCATTGTCCAGAAATTCTTTGACAGTAGTTGATCACACTTCTAGGAAGTTCATCGTTTGTGCAAAGTATGAAAGCATTCATTACACTCTGTTGTCAATTTATTGGGTACAGTTGCTCAGTAATAAAACAAATCCTTTTTCTTCAAAACGAAAACATTTTGCTGCACTAAAACATGCTGAAGAGAAGAGGTTTACTTGTTTGAGCTAGCTGTCTTACAGGGATTTTTACTTTCTAAGGTCTCTACTGACTGATGACAGAATGATATGATACATTAGGACTAGTCCAACGTACAAAGCAAAAAGCACCTTAGGCCAAATGTGCTCACCAAGCACACTACGCAGCAGTGAAACGCAGACAGCCATCTGAAAATGTACACATTTAAACTACAGAAAGAAAGCTCAATTTTCATTAGCCAGGAACAATATAAGGTTACAATGGATTAATAAGCAGCAATGCTGAGCCATGGCAGACAAGAAAATTATTGCGCTTGCTGATCGGCCGTTTCCGAGGGGCCAGAAAATCCCCCCACAACTCTGAAAATCAGTTTCTAGAGGTAACTGTGTACATTTTTTATACCACCATATTTTTTCACCCACTGTTTTGGCCCCGCCCCGTGGGCAACAGGGGGGTGGGACCACAAAATTTTCAATTTTCATGCCCCTTCAGGTATTGAAGCTAGTGACCGAGTTTCGTTGGAATTGGCCCAATAGTTCTTGAGATGTCCAAAACATGAAAAGTTAACACACGACGCACAAACTGCTATAGCAATAGGTCATCATGAGCAAAGCTCAGGTGACCTAAAAAGAATAAAATGTAAAAAATTGCCCTAACCAAAGGTGGTTCACCATTGTTCAAAGTTTTCTCCATTTGCAGACACGATTGGTGATTTAAAAGTTTTGAGCCTGATCAAGAAAAAGTAGGGCATGGTCCTTCATCTTCTGCATTTTCTGAGAAAGCAACATTTCTCTTGAGTACGTGTAAAATGCTGATTCACTGGGTGCAAGGCACAATATTTGAGCGAAGTGAGTAGGGGTGTGTCAGACTGGCAAAATGGACAAAGCTGGTGAGTGTGCTGTGATCCTGTATCTCTCGAAAAAGAGAATGTCTCCAAAGGAAATCCATGAAGAGATGGTAAAGACTTTAGGTGAGGATGACCCATCTTACTCGTAAAGGTTCACAGCATGCTCAGCAGCTTTGTCCATTTTGCCACATATTTTCAAAAAAATTCACCCAGAATTATGAAGCTAAATGTGTAGGATGCAATTGTCTACCCTGATAGGGCACAGAATGAACCTTTCATGCATGGTGAACGAACAGCAAAACTACGCTTGACTTTTTAATAACATGGTTGACATACCTCCAGGAAGGGAGGACACACTTGTAACAGCAGGGTCTTGCTCCGACAGGGATGGAAATCCTGTATTTAACACAAAAGTATATCATCAACCAATGAAAACAGACCAAGATACAAAAATACATCCAAAGCCATTTGACCTTTACCCTTTATGCCCCAAAGTGGACTTAGCCTACACCCTACCCAAATCCCAAGGGCTCTGAAGATTTGTGGGGTATTATTTACTATGGCTCCATATTTGGCATCAAATGAAAGCTTAACTCTTCTGCTATTGGCTGATTTACAATAGCAAATCAAAACATGGATATAACGCCGCGTTTCATTGGCTAGAATTGACATTAGGCCATTTACACGAGTGAGCCATATGGCTCACCTGGGGCATAAAGGGTTAATCATGGGTGGCAATATTGCGTTTTCTTGCCAGTCTCATACCTTCAGAAACAGTGGAAACACTCCCTTCGGCCATCACTTGATTTGAAAGTTGTTCACATTCTGCTTTTCACAAAAATAAATGAAACAAACCAGATTTTGACCCTGAATGCATGCATGTATACAGGAATGAGAGCAAATATCGAGATCAGTGCATTCAGCCTCCACATACCCACCACATATCACAAAAAATACAACAATGCCACTGTCATTAAAGCATTTTTGGCTCAAATTACAACCATCAATCAATACAGACTGAAAAGGATGCAATACAAAGATTACAACACTGTAATTCCTGAAGGAATTTATGCATTTATGCAGATTTCTCCGTCCAGGAACAACACATTGACTACACTACAATAGCAACACCAATTAAGACAAGACAGAACAAAGATAAGGCTCAAAGTCCACACTTGTGACCTTAAAGAACCATACAGCAGTATGTAGCTTCCTTCCAGTAAAATTACGGTCCTTCTTCCCACTATTATGTATCCAGGAGTAGGCAGGTCTTCTGAAGGAAACATGTCTTGAGCTGCCCCATAATTGTTCTCCTAGCGAGGACAAAGCTCAGAGTATTCACCTTCCTCTTGGTCTTCATTCCCAGACTCATCCTCGGCTCCCGAATCGTCAGCATTGACCTGAATTTTTTCTTCAAAACAATTAGTAAAGGATGTTAATACTTACAGTTGGAGAGAAAGGAGAAGCTCTAACGTTTCAGTGCAGACTCAAGGACTTAGGTTTTTGTCGCAAATTAAAAGGCAATTAGTCAAATTTCTTTTAAGATCACTTTCTCCATCAAATGGGAAAACAACCCAGGAAAATGCGACTCAAATTTTTTTTCAGTACGTAATTTTTTAGCATATAACCCCATTTCTGAAAAAGTTGGGACAATTCAGAAAATGCCATTTAAAAAAAATCAATCATCAATATTATAAATAAAATCAGTGCAATGGGAAGGTATTTAATGTTTTTCTTGCACCAATGTATTGTTTTTTTCACACTCATTTGAAATCTTATGCTTGCAGTATATTCCAGAGAAGTTGGGACACGAATGCACTTTCCACAGCGTTTCAACTTATAGCATCCGTAGAAGTAATTGTTCAGGGCCACCAGTTCTTACAATTTTGAAGGATTGTAAAGCACATTTAGGGCAACTCTAACAGGTGTGCTTTCTGATTTGGAAGCCACATTTTTCTAACGCACAGAATTAAGCTTGCCGTTGTCTTGCTGAATTAAGAGGGGATGTCCCTGAAGAGAGCATACATATTTCTTTCCATTGGATACGCTGATACTTGTGTACATCACAAAGTTCACATTTTGACTCAACTGTCCATAGAATACTATGCCAAAAGTTCTGGGTATCATCCTGGGGTTTTTTTAAGCAAATGTGAGATGAGCTTTGATGTTTTTATTTGTGAAATGCAAAAAAGAGGGAAATTTCACAAGCAGGATATGGGTCCATTTTCTTTAAAAATAGAACAATAGTTATTCATTGAAACCATGTTTTATGTCCCCCACCCTCAAGTTTCACTTGTCCAATATTGTATATTCTATTAAAATATCAATAGTTTCAGATCAAAAGGTGGAATATATCTGGTGAGAGAATTATACAAAAAGAAAACATTGTGAAGGGGAAAATATTTGACCATGCCACTCTATACTGAACATGCTGCAGACATAAAATTCAGGAGTGTGAATTTCCAAAAAAGTTCAAGGATTAACACATTTTTTTGCACTGCTTTTAATACTGGTCCAAGATAATTTAAAAATCACTTTTTTTTAAACTTGCATTTTGCATACCACCCCAACTTCTTCAAAACTGGGGTTGTATATTTGCATTTTAATTGCAAATGTAAACTCATAATCAAAATTGAAATACCATTGGGATCAATGTCAATATCCTCCAGGTTCTTTCCTCTGAATTCGCCAAGTCTTCCGGTCTCCAGTGCCATGAGTATTTTACTGATTTTAGCGAGCTGAAGAGTACCTTCAGGAAGTCGGTAGTACTCTCGATGAACTCGGATGTCATGTCCTAGGAAGTCTGCTAGCTGATCAAGTTCGGTGTCATTAAGGTTGAGGACCTTTGACAAAGTGGCGACATGTTTGCGGAGCTTGGTGGATGACAGTGATGTGGGATTTTTTGCTCCACATTCTTTTGCAAACTCCCGGAGACAATCAGATCCTCTGAAGTGGGTTAAGGCAGCAGGCCGTGCAAACATGTAAGTGTTTGCAGTGGGAATTCCACATGCTTCTCTTTTTTCTTTAAGAAGCACCATTCCCTTCTGCATTGCTGGAGTTAACAAGATCGGGACTTTCCTTCCTCGCTTTCCCCTTATTTCAATTCGAGAAAAGTGGAGACACAGCCTCTTTTCAAGGTCTGAAAGTGCCAGAGCAATGTCTTCATGCAGATCCTTTGTGTTTTTTTCAATAAATGAAGACAGCATCATCTTTGAAACTTCGCCTTCTCTTCTTCGATTGAAGAGAATGATCTGAGTGAGGAGAACCTTTGCAAGAGATGCCCAATTCTTAGAGGAAGCCTCTGTCGAAAGCCTGCGGTAACACTCATCGTGTGTTTTGTCGAGAAACAAGTGAAGCTTTTTCACATCCTCGGTGAAGGGAAGAATTTGAGGAGCATTCCACTTCTGTTCACGTAGAGTTTTGAGTGCATTTGCTGACACTAGTTCATTCCACCTTGAATGGTACATCTCTTTGAAGTTGCGTGCCTTTTGTGCCTTATCTGAGTCACCCTCCACCATTGCCTGAAACAGCACCAGGCTGGCAATTTTCTGCAAACTGTGGCCAAGCTTCATTGCCAGGGATGGAGTCTTGAATGTGCATTTCTCATCATCATAACCACTAACCTTCTTAACAGCAGTTACTATGTGCATAAAATTTGATGGGTTGATAAAATCTTCCATTCTGTGCAGTGGGGTATCTTTCCTGGCTTGGATCAGCAATCTTCCCACTTCCCTCAGTTTTTGGCGGACATATTCATGTCTACTCACATCTGAGCCTACCTTATGATAAAAATGTTCTCCGAGCTTGATGATATAAGGATCATTTTTAATTGCCCGCAAGACTTCATCAGGAACCATGACACTCAACAGTTTCCACAGTCCAGCACTAACATCAAGAGGCACAGGACCTTCAGCAGCAGTTATGGACTGCACCCTATTCTTGCCTGGAGTGTGTGATTTAGCACGAAGATTTTGTCTGCAGTTTTTTATGTGACGCCACAAGTATTTCCTTGAAAACAGCCCATGACAATAGCTGCAATGCAAGAAGTCGGACGATTGCAAATCTTTGAGGGGTTTCCTAAAGGGAACTAAATCCCCACTTCCACACTGCAAAACGTCAGCATTATGTACAAACGTTCCTCTGTTCCTCAGATATTCTAGAGCTGCCTTCCTCTCTCTAGACCCTTTGCGGAGAATTAGAGCTCTTGCAACATCAGGCTCATTACTGTGTATTTGTTGCAAATGTCTTGCTATTTTAGAGAATGATTTATGACAGAAAATGCAAAAATGGCGCTTATTGTAAAGTCTAGCACCACTGGATTTCTTGGCAACTGCACGCACCGAAATCAATTTGCTGCTGTCTGGCACTTCAGATTTGTCCATTTCTTTGGCATTGGAGCGCTCTAGATCAGAGGGAGGTTTCAGCTCCATAATTCCCTCAAGCATTCCTTTCCCTTTGCCTGGTGACATCTCTTCACTGCATTCACTGTCTGAACTACTCTCACTGTGGGAGTCGGGAACATAGTCATCCGCACTATTTTCAATGCTACTGATGGAGGAGTCGTCAGCAACCTTGCCCTCAAGCTACAAGAACAAAACAACAAATGGTCAATATTTACGATAATGTTGATAATTGTTATATAAATATAAGTTCTAAATATTCATACAATTCAGGCAGTGGTAGACAATCACTTCAAAGAAGTTACTTTAACCATTGTTGCTACTGCCCAACCTCCATTCTCAACGCCAACACATTGATCATGCATATTGTGCCGTTTGTTCTAGCATAGCTCAAACCTTTGGCACAGAATTGTTGTTTTTCCATTATGAAATTGTGCATGTATAAAAACTCTAAAACCTATAAAAGGCATACATGCAAGAAAATGTAGCTGTATGCTGCATTTTAGATATAGACACACAACCGGGCAGTATGACACATTCAATGCATCCAGACTCTCCCAGATGACCCAATAATTTCTGAAAAAATTCAGGAGGTACCTCTGGTAGACTTATGACAGAAAACAAAATATTAGGGCAGTATCTCTAATGGGTTTTCAGCTATAGCTAGTCAAAATTTTGAGTATTGTTCTTCAATTTGACGCAATTGTGTTTCGTACAACTTTGGGCTTCCACTGCTCCTTCATTATACTACATACAGGCTCGATTTTTGGTTAACTGGGCCATGTTTTTGCGTAGAATCAGAATTTCAGGTCAAATTAGATACAACTGCATTCATGAGTCCACAATAAGGCCCCAAAGTTGGACAAAAAGCCAAAAATCGCAAAAATTGCACTATATTTTCACTGCCACAGCTCAGAAAGTTAAATAGGCCCATGCTTGAAATTTTTTTGTGAACTTCGATGATATTTCATATTGCTAATCCAGTTTAATCTTATTTGTATCTAGACTATGGTGGACAGAAAAAAATTCTCATGTGCCCCTTTTTCATTTTTTTGAATAATGACCTTTTTCAGTCCATATTTGTCTGCAACTGACCACATCCTTCAAATTTTTACCAAAGATGCATATACTTGTAAACTTCATCTGACAAAAAAAAAAAATATATATATATACCCAGCTTAAGGGTTTCAGCACATTGTCATTTCTTGGTGGCAAAACCATGCAATAAATTTTTTCTAAATATTTTCATTAAGAAGTTACACAGTAAGCATCCACATTTAGAGCTACATATAGACAGTCTTTTTTATTCATATTTTTCTGGAACAAAGCTTTGTGGGGACTTAGGAGTAGTGCAGGCTACCTTAACAGAGGAAAAGCTCTTACCAGAGTGTTTGATATAATCATCTGCTCAGAAAGCTGCCCAGAATTGCACTCACAAATGGTTAACTTCAAATCTTCTGTTAAAGTGGTGCCGGCCTCTACCATCTGTAAACAAAGAATAAATTACATTCTGCAGTCATGAGATGCCCTTAGATTGTACAAGCATATAAATAGCAAGTATGTTTTTAAAGGAAAAGTGACAATTCTGATTTTCATTTTCTTTCTCCTGCGTGAGATGACTGCTAAAAAGTATTACATTCATTAACATTAAAGCATTTGGCACCCACTTTGTTGATTTGCCCTGAAACAAGTGCAAATATAGATTTTGCATACAAAGTATAAACAAAACTCAAACAACACAAAATAGAAGTCATTAATTGTATCAAAAATGGACAAAATATCTAATATTTCTCAGGCAAATTTTGTCAGGGTAAAATGAATTGGAGCTTACCTCCACACTTCCAGATGCACAGAATGGCTGGGAAGAAAGACAAAGTGTTAAACTCCCGCTTTGCACGTCAATTTGTCTGCTGTCAGTCTGCACCTGAAACGAGTTTAAAAAACTTACACAAAATAAAGTAAAAGTATGTTCATGCAAAGTACAACCCCAAATCAGAAAAAGTTGGGACAGTGTGGAAAATGCGAATAAAAAAAGAAAGCAGAAATTTATAAATTTCCCTTATGTTTCATTGCAGACAGTATGAACACAAGATAATTCATGCTTTGTCTGGTCAACATCATTTGACTTGTACATAAATATCCATTCTTGCCATTCAGGCTTGCAACATATTTTTAAAAAAAAGTTGGGACAGTACAGCATTTACCACTTTGTACTGTTCCCATTCCTTTTAACAACACTTAAAACACGTTTAGGGACTGAAGTAACCAAGTGACTAACTGTTGCAGGTGTTAGTTTGTCCCATTCTTCCCGCAAACAAGTTTTTAGGTGTGCAACAGTACGGGGTCTTCGTTGACGCATTTTGCATTTCAAAATACGCCAAACATTATCTATGGGAGACAAATCAGGGCTGCAGGCAGGCCAGTCAAGCACCCGCACCCTCTTCTTACGCAGTCATGCCTTTGTTATGTGCGCAGCATGTGGTTTGGCATTGTCTTGCTGAAATAAGCATGGGTGTCCCTGGAAAAGATGTCGCCTTGAAGGCAGCATTTGCTCCTCCAAAATCGAGATTTACTTCTCAGCATTAATAGTGCCATCGCAGAAGTGCAAGTTACCTTTGCCGAAGGCACTGACACAACCCCATACCATGACGGACCCTGGCTTTTGGACTTGTAGCTGGTAACAGTCTGGATGGTCCTTTTTCTCTTTGGTCAGCAGCGCACGGCGTCCATTCTTCGTCTGACCACAATACGTGTTTCCACTGCGCAATGCACCATCCCAGATGCCTCCGAGCTTCTGGACACTATTTATGTAGGGCTTCGTTTTGGCACAGTACAGTTTTAGCTGGCATTTCTTGATGCAACTACGTACTGTAGTGCTTGAGTGATTTCCCGAAGTAGTCCTGAGGCAATGCAAGTCACTTATGTCACTTATTGGCGAATGACGATTTTTAATGCAGTGCCGTCTGAGGACTCCGAGAGGGCCTCTGGACTCCATGAATCTTTTTATTATGTTATGCACCGTAGAGGGAGAATGTGGGTTAGCGGTCTTGGTAGCTTTCACTAAATTGTTTTGCATTTTAGCTTTATCGAAGCTTACTTTTCGGTTAGCTGGGCCCACCACTG
>JAQFJB010324225.1:0-10817 GCA_029874875.1 Naso minor
ATATATTGCCCAGCCCTACTAGTGGTAATTAGCTAGCATCCCAAATTGTGTCTACCACTATGGTAATGCCACAGCAGCCTGAGCCATGATAGGACTGCATTTCAGCTGAGTAACAGTAGCGCTGTTTAAGGCATCAATAACCACTAAAATGAGAGTTTTCAGAACTACATACTCCCATGTCCAAAAAGGCCTTTCCTTTTGCCCACCTTAAGTCAATACATCCAAATAAGTCACGTGACAACATAAATGATTATGTGAATTTACCCATCTGTTTTACATTACAAAAATCAAACAACAGGCTTGGACAAATAATTACTCCCTTCCTTGTGCTGGTGTTTTATCATTCATGAAGAGGAAAACACTCAGCCAGCTTTTAACAAACAGGTGCAGTGATTCATGCAAATATATAATAAAGGTGACCAGCACCTGGTCAGTGAAAAAAACATTAACATCTCTTTCCCATGCCAGCAAAAACCCATCTGGGTTAAAATAAATTGATGAACTGAAGATCACCCTTTAGTTGCCAGTGTGCTTAACAGCATACAGTATGACAGCTGCAGTATCTTACATTAGTTAACAAAAATACAACCTTACTTAACTTTGGTTAGTGATTTTGGTTTCCTTGAGGTATAATTTTTTGAAGAAAAATTAGTAAAACTTTATCAAGCAAGGGGGAACCTAGCTAATAATCTGTAATTGTTGCTTTATTCTTTCGCCCTTATTTAGTTTTCATAACTGTTATTTCATTATGGGAGAAACACACTGAAGACCATAACTAAAGTTTTGCACTCAAACCAAAAGGTTTCACCTAAGTTTGTTCAGATGATCTTGTTGGAGAAATATCAGACAATGAAGAAGAAACAGCTCAATACTACTGTGCTAAAAGATGTGGTTTTCAGTAATCAATATTTACCAAAGCGTGTCCACTGTGATCTGTTTTGAAACAAATCTCATTTAACAATATGATAAAACCCAAAGTCTATTGGGTGACACTGTAGTGGCTTGTAAATCTATAAGTGGTCAATCACATGACCCTCGCCTAACTGGTTATAAAAGTCTGTTGAGAGTCGTGATGCAGTCCCATTCCCTTTAGCCAACAATCCCATTATGGGAAGAAATTTCCTGCACACTGACATAAATGAAACAAGCCTCTTCAGATGCCAAAAGGATGAATTTTAGAAGCAAATGGTGACAGAAGGTAAAATTTGATCAAACATATTGATTCCTCTGGCATCTGAGGCGCTTCTTCTACTTTTCGAGTCAGAAAACTGAATTTTTTTCTACACGATGCTGGTTTGTACTACACTCACCTGACACTACCTTTATACCTCTCAAATTACATGTAGTCTTCCAACATTCTGTTCTGACACCATTAGAAATGTTTGCCTGTTATCTGTTGTGTGTGACCCCTCACCTGTGTTTTTGGGAGCTTCCCCATACATGGGTCCAGGAGGGGGTCCCCCCTGAAAGCCATACTGTGGTTGTCCGGCGTAACCTTGATAAGGAGGCTGTCCTGGTCCAGGATAAGGACCTCCAGGGCCCATTGGTCCAGGAGGGTAGTTAGGGTAACCTGGATTAGCAGGGTAACCCTGAGGTGGGCCCTGGACAACGTAGCCTGGAGCAGCGGGGCCACTGTTTGCGTATGGAGGAGGCTGCTCAAAATTCATCTTTGGGTTAGACAATCACCTACAAAAAAAAGAAAGAAAAGAGCATTGATGGTGAAAATAATGGCACATTTTATATTTAGGTCTGCTAAATGTAATATTTCATTGTTGGTGCTGTTGTTGTTTTGTTTTGTTTTGATTTTTTGAGTTGTGGGTTGCCTCGCCATTGCTGCATGGCAATGACTTTATAAAAGAACTAACATCTGTTTGCCTGTCTACCTGTCTGTTCGTCCAAAAAGGCTAAGTTTTGGGAGATCTGAAATGGTCTTTAAAAAAAAATTATTACCCAATAAAAATCTTTTGCCAACGTGGTGGCTTTAATTGCTGAGGTGCTTGCATGCCAAGCTTTAATAACAACCATTTCTTTCGCAAATCTGAATGTACCTCAGTTCCATTTGGCTGAAAAGTCAAAGATCAGAGCAGTGTGACATCTTATGCAACATGCATAAAATATGAGTGAGTGTTTGTGCATGTGTGTCTGTGTGTGCTTGAGTAATTCAGTCCCTAGGGTCACATTAGACAAGAATTCCTCTGAGTACAGACACAAGAACATAACATTTTCAGACAGGCACAAAAATGATGCAACTGTTTCCCAGAACACAAAAGTGCTGGCATAGAGCACATTTATTTTTGTTTAACCCATTTCCTGCCAGTCTCAACAGCTACACAGGAAAGACAAACACATGGTACTTTTTAGCCAAATTAATCTTTCTGAGTCAGTGCTTAATCGCCCACATCAGCCCAACCATAGACAAGCACTATTATCTAAACGTTCGCACAGACTTTGCAAATGGAGGAGCCAACTTCAAAGTGCAGGCTAATCAACTGAATCATAGGAGAGAGAGTGGCAGAAAGAGATGGAGCAACCACAGAGGGCGGTTGTTTTTGTCCACACTTGGTTTTCCCCTTCACTCAGGAACACAGTCAGAACAAACTGAAAGTTGGCATGTCAAATCACCAGCATCAAATGCTCATAGGTTCAGTGCAATATGAAAGACAACAGCAAGAAGAAAAATGATTCCATCTCGATTAGGGCCTGACCGATAAATTATTGATCGATATTGGTCTATTACAGATATATCAGTTTTGGCATATATGTTCCCAATAAGTGCCAATATTAAAACTGGTTTTTAAGGCTGGAAAAAGTGCTTGGACTTGTAATTTAAAGTGGTGCAATTACGTAGTTTTTCCAGTAGAGGGCGGTCCATTATTTAATTGGTAATAGATGAGGTGTTTCCTGTTTGGTGCACTGATGTTTGGAATTAAGTTTGTTAGATATCCTGTCTCTCTTACATATCTTTGTCACACGTATTTGATAACCACATTCAAAATATTTTATGTAGAATATTGGCCAATAAATCGTATATTAAGTTTTCTTACTTTCTAATATCGGTATCGGCATCGGCCCCAAAAATCCCATATGGTCTCGATTGTATGTCTGAGAACTGCTGTCTAAACATTGGCTCCTTTGGACTATAGCTTTAGACTATAGACTAGATTAAGACTATAGTATATTTTATAGTTTTCATTAAATGCATTTTTTCCTGTACCCCTGACAGAAACTTGTCACCATGGTGACGAATAATGGGGATTTGTCAAACAATAAACAATAGAGCAATAAATGTCTGTGATCAGTCATGTGTCTAAAGGTTATTTGTTCCACTCTAGACCTCGTGAGAAGGTAGTGCATTTCCCGACCTACCGCTAATGGCTTCTGATAAAGCAGATCTAGTTCTGCTGCTACCCTCACACTAGTTGCTCATGTAGAACAGCCACAACAAAGGAAAGTAGACCAGATGGAAAACAGCCTCTCTGTCAGGCCTCTTAAGATTCCTCTGTCACGTTTTGTATGTACACTACAAACATCTAAACAGCACTCCAACTCCTTACTGCTTAGCAGCTCCACCCACAACCAGTCTTCTGTCCATAACAAAGCAATGCAGTTGTAGCTGTAAGTGTCAAACAGAGTATATTCCATCCATGTTTTTAAGGTCACGGTCAAGACATTTCTCAAATTTGTAGACCAAAAACAGGTTTCTGACTTTATTAACACTTGTTATCTGTGTTGGAAAATAACAACACTGTTTATAACATTTTTCTATTCTCTTAGTAAAAAGGTTTAAAAGAGGCTCTTGGGTGGATCATACCGAAAAGATACTAAGCAAGTACATTGCGTAACTAATTTCTAACCATTAAAGAGTAAGAATAACAAACTAAAGAGGAAATGGAAGGAATAAAACTGTAGTGCTGAGTCCCAGTTGCCACTTCCTGCTTTATCATCAGCAATAAGCTTCTCTTCAGTGCTTTACAAAAGATGGCTGGACATTTCACCGACTGAATGTAATGTGTTCCTGAAGCTACTGACAGATGGCAAGACCTCTCTAACTATGGTTACCATGTGTCAGGAGGAACAGAATGATCCCTTGTGATGTGTTTTTGTTGTACCTTAAGGCAATGAGGAGTGGTAAAATAACACCATCTTTTTATCCATGGTAAGGAGGAAGCTTCTTTGACAGTTTTCATACTTTTGTTTCAGCTCATTTATGACTTGACAGTTTTCCATTACTGGCCAGAAGGCTGAGAAAGGTCTTCTTTCAAAGGGGCCTTACAAATAATCAGTAATTTGACACTAAAAAGCACATCTAAGGCATCCAAAGTCACCTTGTGGGTCACTTTAGCTTTATTGTATTCATATCAATTTCACATTGACTTTGGATGAGAAGTGATGTGAAGGTCTCGGCTTGTAAGCGCTCGCACAGTATGTATTCATGTTTACTGAATGTGTGCTCCCTGCTCATTTGCATGTGTGTCATTTGTTTCCCCCCCCCCCGCCCCAGTTGGAATGAGTGAGCTCAGATAATGTTTCCACAACAGCATCAGGGTGATAACATCACGCACAAACACAGTCACACACATGAGCAGTGTGCCTGAGACGACTGAATCCGTCAAAATCCTTTTTCACGATAACCACAGTATATATGGACAAAAGAGTGGACGGTTAAGCCAGTTCACTGACAAATGTGTGCTTATGGCAGCAGTTAATAATTCACCGCAAGAAAAACAACTCGACTGGCGGAAGTTATTAACCTACATCAAAGTGATTCCTCTGTAGACAAAGAAAGGGACTAATAAAGTCACCTGATAAAACATATTTTAATTAAAGTCTATAAAAAAACTATGGGCTACTAGTATTAGTGGTTAAGCTTATATACAGTATATGCTTTTATTCTGGTCATAAGTACATAAGTGAGTACAATAATCTAAAAGTATACTAGGAGAACTTGCATAAAATAGGAAGTTCCCTTTTCTATGAGAAAGTTTTAACAGTGACGGTACAATTTAATCATGTAATGTCCAGCTGTCACGGAAATACGTTTTCTCCAGAAGAATTATTAGATATTTAACACAATGAATTCTTAGTTTTATAACCTATAAAGGCAGGTCTGTAAACAAGCCTTTGTTGTTCTAGTTTACATATACAAACAGCCTAATTTAACTGAAGCTATGTCTACACAGGCTGAGGTGTCCATGTTACACAGCAGCTCTGTGTTCTGGCAGGTTGTGTTTACGCTCTCTACCTCTGGAGACATCCAGGCCTAACGGCTGGGTGTACAGGAAGACACCCCGCTGGACTTAATTAGGAAAACTCAGCACTGCCACCATCTTACACAAACACACACACACACATGCCATAGACTTAGCCAAGCCGTGACAAACTCAAGTGATTTATAAATCATGTTAACGTTAGCCTTATAACATTAACGTCAACTCGAGTTTAGCTGTTAAGCTAGTTTGCTTTTAACGGTTGACGTCAAATATCACGATATTAACTTCGCCTGAGATAAGTAGCCCGTGAGTATGAATAGGTTATTAATAACGTTAGTTGTGCTGGTACATTTTCACGCCGGTATTCGGAAATAACAGTAGGTTTAGCAACACAGAGGAGAATTGCAAAATTATCATACGCTATTAACACAGAAGTGACATTTGCAGGCCACAGCCCACTAACGTTATAGCACTGTTCAGTTTTTCCAGCCCCCCTTATGATGACTTGACGTTAGGAGCCACATAAAAATAAACGTTAGAGACGTTAGGAGACCACCTACCTTTGAAATAAAAAATATTATCCTGTTTTGGGCAGCAACGTCAGTCTGAGAAGAAACGTCTTCAGTCTTCAGTGATTTTCACTGTTGTGGTTATTTTTTTAATTTTTTTTTTTTACCGCAAAGAGTGACTCTCCTCTCTACAGACTGCCGAAAGCGTTTGCGGGATGTGATGTCATTTGTAGGTTACGGCACGGGGGGGTGCCAGAGCGCAACAAAACACGGGATTGGCTGCTGTGACAGCCGCTGCTCGTACCGTCCAATCACAAGCCAGAGTGATGACTAGAGGGACGTCAGGAAAAAGCATGACAAATGACTCCTGATCATCTGACTTGATAAAAGATTAAATAGGCCAACGTCACCTAGTCGATGACGAAATAAATACGAGGGGGAAAAAATAGCTCAGATGGTTGACCAATAAAAGTTAATCATTACTTGGCGATCTTTTGTAATTTTTCCCTTCGAGTTACATTGTAGATTATTCTAAGTTAGTTCATGGAAACTTGACAGCTCTTACAAGACATCAGAATAATGCTTAAATTCTGTTATAATAACATTGAATACAATATCACAGTGCTGAAGTGGTCACAAACATATAGGAGCTCTGGATTATCGACATCGTGTTTTTTTAACCGCTGTCGGCTCTAAGTGCAGGTGTTTGGGCGGTAGTAAGTGTAGTACTAGCTTTTACCCAGCAGATGTCAGCCTAACCCCAGTCTAATCCTTTTAGAAGTGACAGTTGTTACTGATTTTGCCTTCAGGCAGTGACTTTTTTAACTGTTGTGTTATTATGTGGGCTAAGGTAAGGCCAATATCTGTATTTTATTTTATTTTATTTTATTCTAATGTGTAATATCACATTAAATGCCTTGCAAAGGAGGCCCTCCCATATAGATCCACATGAAGAGCGCTAATCTTAAAAGGTAGCCTTTACATTGTACCTTGCTTGCTTGTGTTTTTTCAACCAAAAGCACCTTGAAGACTGCAGTTTTTACCTAAGAAGCTTTCTTGAAACGACAAGGCAAAAAGGTATGACAGGGAAGTTCAGCTGCCATTTAAAGAAAAGCTTACAGCAATATGACTGAATGCCTGTGAAGATCCAGTATAATGTTGTGTCACTGTAAGATGTTAGATTTACAGACAAGCAGCCTATAGCTGACCAAATGTGCTCAGTTTCTGTTAAGACAGGAAAGAGCGGTGGCGCGGGGCCTTGTACACATGCCGAGCTTTAAATCAGTGTCACTGTGTGTGCTCTTTTTAGGTTTACAGTGACAAGACAGTTCACAGACAGCACATGCACACTGGAATATGTGTAAAACTTGATGTGGGTGCACATGCACATTTGCAGCACATAACAGCCAGTGGTGGAGGAAATGTATAGCACAGTGTAAAAATACTTCATTGGAAGCAAAAGTGTTGCTCACTGTGTAACTCAGGGGAAAAGTGCAGAAGTATTTTCATCTTAACTGACCCCAAGTATCAAGGTTATTAGTGCTCACTATGCCGCAGAGTGGCATCTTTAAGTCCATCATTATTATAAAATATCATATTATATTGTAGTTGATAATAATTGCTGCTGCTACAGCTTTGCATGTCAGGGTAGTGATTTATTACAAAGTGTCATATTCTATGAGATGATGATATAGTTTCTTATATTATTAATATGTAGAGTAAAAAGTAACCATAGCTGTTAAATAAACACACCCATATGTGCCACGAACACATACAAGGAGGGGTAGAGTTGAGTGACGGGGTTGTGAATCAGGATCCAAGTTCCTCTATCAGGCATGTCACTGCATGGGTAACCCACAGTATGAATATAGTAGCATACCAGCAGACAGTCAGCATGACAGCTGTGTAGCAAAATGTGATGTGGTTTGCAGAGACAGTATGTACAATAGGTAGACTGCATAAACATACATATACTGCTGGAACAAAGATATGCATGGAAAAGATGTTGATGAAATGAGCTATCACTGGGGACATATTGCACAACATACTGGCAGCAACTGTGAAATGACTGAGCTGAGACTGTATGAGGCAATATCAGAGATATAGATATACTGTACATATATAGAGACATACAGCAAGGGAAACATTAGCCTAAGCTTTTTCTGCAGATTCAGCCACCTACAGGACAACTATTCAGCATTGTTATGTTCCGAACGTACAAGAGCTTTAACAACTTACACCAAAGTTGAACCAAGCTTGCACCTGGTGTAATCTTGTGTAATATTAAAAAACAGCTTGTGTCTCCATTCTATTTTTAAAGCACAGCGATGATCGAGGAATTGAATATGATACTAATGGTGTACTTAATAAAAGTCATTCTGGTAAACATTTGGCTATTTTCCAGCAGAGTAAATGTTTGAGTAAAGGTAAGCTAAATGTGAGTTTGTGAATGTGTATTCATGCATGAGACAAACATGCGGCCCACTTCAGCCCATGTCCCCTCCCTGTTATGATAGATGTGACTGGGCAGGACGTGTGTTAGAGTGTCTGTTTACGTCGTCACCCTGGCAATTCAGCCCGAGCTTGCACCAACGGCTTTGACGGGAGCACATGACAAAAATAGACTCCTGTCCACCAGAGCAACTCTCCCCACCTCGCTTACAGAAAGTGAGAGGAAAGGGAGCAGAGGGTAAGGGAGGGGGGGACAAGAGAGTAGATAAAAAGGAGTAATATTTTGAGTTTGGAAAATGGCAGCTGTGTCAGTTTGACTGATTCTCCAGGTATTTAGTTTGTACCAGGAGCAAACCTTGTGTCATATGTGCACATCTATGGTGATTTTAATTAAATGCAGCGAGTCAGATCTTGGATGCAGATAACAGCACTTTTTTCCTTTTTATTTTAACTTTTAATTTTGGAAAATTTAAGTATGCTTGTCTTTTGAAGGCTTGTAGAATCCACCACATTTCTAGACAATAAAATAAGCCTTGCGTCTTTGTGTGTAATGCGTCTTTGTCGACCCTTTTAGCTCAGAGATGGATACTTTACCTGCCAGTAATCATGCTGTATGTGAAAAGTGAGAGCTAAAGTAAATACAGAGTGGCAGAGGGACAAAGGAGGTAGATGTCACATGCATAAAGCTCATAGGTAAGTTTTTGTCCTTAGAGAACTTTAAACCTGTAGTCACATGACATGTTTGCATTTGTTTGGTCTAAAGCCAGTCTTTTTTGTAAGTGAGTCAGTTAGACAGCCTCTCTCACATGTGTGCCTGACTACACCTGCAGGCAGATTACAGACTTTCTGTCTGACAGGTGGCAGCCTGTGAAGATCATCAACACTGGATCTCTCAAAGGCTGTGTCCTTTCTCCTCTGTTCTTCTCCCTGTGAACCAGCAGCTGCACCGACTGTCATCAGTCTATCAAGCTCCTGATGTTGTCTGATGATACCACCCTCATTGCCATCCCTGCAGGACTGGTGCTCTCTTTAGGACCCTGAAGTATGCAAACAAGATTGTGGCTGACTTCCACTTTAGACACAAACTCTTAAAATATAAGGCTGCAGTCCAATGAGACCGGATGTGCAAATTATTGTTATTATTTTATTTTTTTTTAGTTAAGACAAGAAGATAGATACCATTCTTTTGACTGTGCATGCAATAACAAAGAAGCAATGGGCAGAACTCACCTACCGCTAATTAGCTTAGCTCAAATACTGGTAGTCAATGGGAAGTGCTAGCCTGCCTTCGCCTAAAGTCACCAGATAAACTTTCCAGCAACTCTTAATGGTCCTGTGTGCTTGTTGTGACGTGTTTATTTACCACATAATCTTATTTTTAGAGTCAGATTAGCACTTATTAGCACTGTAATTACAGAATCAATAAAGTATTGTAAGAAAACCGCAGGGCTCATGCGCACAAGTACACAGCAGAGGAGGAAGAGGAGATACATAAAGTATTAAAGTGAGAATCTGAGTCCAAAATAACTTAACATGGTAAATAATCAAGTCACAACAACCGCACAGGACCGTTGAGAGTTGTTGTAAAGTTTATCTGATGACTTTAGGCAGAGGCAGCCTAGCACTTCTCATTGACTACCAGTGTTTGAGCTAAGCTAATTAGCAGTGGGCGAGCTCTTGTCTGGAACTCAGGAGGGAGGAAAATGACAAAAAGGAAAAAAAATTGGTGTACTCCTGTAAGGTAAAGTCTACACACCTGACTTTGAGATGGGCATCACATTAAAGCACATCTCCTTGACTCTGTCTTCCATGTTGCAAATATTATTTAAAATAATTTTAAGAACTTTAGCACACTAATATTTTGCACATTCTGCATTAAAATGTACAGCATGCTCATTTATAAACAGTCATGTTGTACTTGTTGCTTTTGTCCTTTAAATAATACATCTTTGATTTGTGGTTGTTGTAATGACCCCTCATGGTACTCAGCGGTGTTTGTGTGTTAATTGGTAGTTAAATGTTGAATGGTTTGGTGATCAGTGTTTTCAGGAGCCACTCGGGACCTGTGCTCCCAGATTATACATCTGTGTACTGTTACTCAGTCACTCTCCCTTTTTTATTTTTCACAACAGGCACCCTCTTTGATGATATGGAAGACTTCCTGTAGCTTCTAATTGTTCATGCTTTGCTTATAATTCGGTCTCTCTCACACATTCACACCTTTCTTATCTTGCGTGTGCACCTGACATTACAAACCCTACTGACAAGCAGGTCTCATGTTTTGTGGTCTTTTCTTATGCTTATGTTTCACGTATGTTTGATAAATAAATAAATGTTTATTGGTTTTGACTATTTTCAATTTTTCTATAAATGCTTTATGACTTGCAGTACCTGCTTTCAGCTGTCTTTATATAGGCCTCTACATGCACACACATACAAGAGGCGGTAGAGATGGATGACAGGGTTGTGTATTCTAATCTCAAATCCTCTATCGGACATGACGCTACATTAGTGACCTACAGTTTTGTACTTAGGTTTATTTTATTGTATAATTTTATTGTATATTGTTATTTTTAAGTCATAGGTTTATTCTATTGTATTGTATATTGTCACTTTCTTCCTGCTGCTGTAACATGTAAATTTCCCC
>JAQFJB010324243.1:0-10812 GCA_029874875.1 Naso minor
TTGTTGCTGGACCACACGATGAGCAGAGGCGTCCACTGATGACATGGCAGACGGCAAGCGAAGGATGTCCAACTTGGTGAGCATTTTTTTGTCATAGAAAATTTCATGTGGTATGGTGAAGTTGTCACATGGAACACCTGGAGCCAGTTTCTTACAGTTACTTGCCATGGTTGTGACTGTTGGGTTGAGTTTGAATGCAGCTTCTGAGGGAATGATGAAATCTCTCAATAGCACCATTAGCAGCTGGTTGGTAGACTGACGTCCTGTTATGAAATACACGTCTGGTGTGCAGGAATAAGGTAAAAGCTGCAGAAGTGAATTGTGGACCATTATCCATGGTAACAGTCTCTGAGTTACTGCGACGACTGAAGACAGAGGTCAAAAAGTGAATAATTTCTTCAGTGGTGGCAGTGTGTGAAAAACCAAATTCAGGCCACTTGGAATAATAGTCAATCAGTGTGATGACAAACCTGTGGGCAGAAGCAGCTGTGTCGAAGGGTCCAACAATATCAAGACCAAGTTTCTTCCATGGCCCATCTGGAAGTGGGACCGATTGCAGAGGAGCAGGGTGAGTGCAGGCTGTTTTATCAACAGACTGACAGAGTACACATAAATTTATGCAAGACTGTACTTGTGCGTCAATCTTTGATCACCAGTAGAGATCATGCAAGTGCTGCTTCATGCGAACAATACCTTGGTGACCCTCATATGTGAGGGTGATCCACGTAGACTGTAGCAAGAGTGGTGCAATGAGCCTTGAGCTTCTGAGAATGTAGTTATCCTTAACTGAAAGTTCATCTCGCATCTTGGAATATGGGACAAGTTCAGGACTTATTGATTTAATGGAAGAAGGCTAGCCACTGACCATTTGTAAGTGTACGGCTGACAGTTCAGGACATGAGGAGCAGAAGGGGTCAAAGTCAGCCACTGGGAGGGTGTTTAAGGAAGCAGAAATCTGTGCCACCAACTCAGGTTTTGAATCTTTGGCGCAGTCACAGTGGCCAGGCAGGGGTAGGCGTGGCAGCCCATCAGCTGCGTAGTTTTGTGAACCTGGTTGGTCAACAACATCATAAACAAAACAGAGCAGGTGTGCAGACCAGCGGACAATGCTCATTCCAGCTCTACCAAGTCCCTTTGTGCTGAGCAGTGTCGTTAATGCTTGGTGGTCTGTGGTGGTGGTCTGAAAGGAGGAGGGGGCAGATGAAAGTCCATATGAAACTCTACAAAACCTGAAAAGTCCCTCATACGTGATAATTGCTGTGAAATCTCTGCTATCTTCATGGAGAGGCAGTTGGTAGTATGCATGAGCCAGATCAACTGTAGAGAACATCTTTGCACCTTGACGAGGTGAGCATTTTAACCACATGAGGCAAGGGGAAGCAGTCCATAACCACAGCTTTCCTTGGTTCACGGAGATCTGTACTGTCACCACAATAGGTGAAAGCCAGGGTGATGCATCAGTTTTTTTCAATGACATCAGTTTTCGATAAGTGGTCCAGTTCTGCTGAGACAGGTACCCTTACAGAAAAAGGCAGGTGTCATGGTTTCTGGCACACTGGTTTGACAGTAGGGTTAGTTTTCACCTTAGGCACAAAGTTGTGTGCGCAGCTGATGTCAGGAGGAGCAGGGATACAGGAGGAGGGTGCAGAGGTTGTGGTCAGCAGAGAAGTGGGAGTAGCAGCGGTCAGCACAGGAGCAGTTAAGGTAGTGGTAGGAGGAAGGACAGTATTACCTTTAATGCAGTCTTCCTAGGAGAGGGATGCCTTTTCTCACAACAAAGAGGGTAGCTGTTGCAGTTAGATCTCTTCAGCTCACTTTAACTGGCAGGCAGCCATGTACATGGATACTCCTACTTGTGTAAGTAACTATGAGTAGGTGGGAGTAGTGGTGTGTAACAGAAGTACTTATTGCATATGTGCTGGGGCAAAATGGACACTGCAGAGACTGAATCTACAACTAGCTCATGCTCAGAGGAGCGCGAGGCGAGTGCACTGATGTTTATTTTGCACAGAGGTGTCTTTGGAGCGTAGCAGTGATCCTTAAGTATAGCACAGTCAGTTTGGGTAGCTGTATCTTACCTACACCGGTGATTTTAGCTGATTGGCAAACACGAGCAAAATGTCCGACTTTATAACAAGACTTGCATGTTTCCTCGGCTGCAGGGTACTGGGGAAAATGAGCCAGATGTTTGTCAAATCCACACCTGAAGCAGTTGCAGGAGGATGTAGCGATGGCACTTGGAGGCTTACTTGAGGGAGTGTATTGTTTGCTTCTCTTTTTAGATGGCTGCGGACGACGCTGCACAGCTTGAATGGAGACACTGTCATCTGCAGCAATTGTTTTGGCTTGTTGCACAGCAGATTACACTTGTGTTGTAATTGTAACTGCTTTATCAAACATTAGATCAGGCTTTAGCAAAAGCCTTTCTCTAATGTTGGAGTTGGTCACATGTTCAACCTACTGGTCAGGTATCATTTCGTCCGTTTCATCATCAAATCCACATCTTTAAGCATGGTTGCGTAGAGCAGCCACATACTGTGTTAGAGTTTCATTAAGGTGCTTGCGCACATTTTTCGAAGGCATGTCTTTCCACAGCAACGTTAACTTAAGGCTTGAAATACTTTTCTAAAGCAGCAACAGCAGAAGTTAAGTTGTTACCTGTATCCAGTAAGGAGTATAAAAGCTGTTGTCCCTGTCCCTGTACCAAGGCTATGGAGCAGATAGCTCTCTTACGAGCTTCAGACCAAGAATTCCCAGTTGCACTAATTACCAGCAAGTAGTTGTTGAAAATCCACATGTGGATTTGGCATCTGCGATTCACCCAGACAAGGCAAAAATATTGGCGGTGAAGGCACATTTCTGGCCATGTTGATTCAGCAGGCGCAAAAAAAGACAAAGGCAAAAATACGGGGGTTCACTTGTCGCCAAAATGTAGTGTGGATTAGTAAGTGAAAGAATGCCGGTATCTTGAACAAGTGTTGTTTATTTTTAAAAGGCATGGGATATAGCAGCATAAACTGGGCAGCAGCATAACTTTGTCGAACATTCAGTGGTTGCTGTGTTGAATCTCTCTAACTCTGCATCTCTCTTATAGAGGTAACTAAGGTAAACTGTTTTACAGCAGTGCCGCCTAGTGGAATAAAGTTGCAAGCATGTTATGATGGAACACAACATCAAGATCATCAACATCAAGAAATCGATGAACATGAGGCCACAATAACCTTGACCTTTGACCTATGACTTTCAAAATCTTATCAGTTTATCCTTGACTCAGAGTGTATATTTGTGCAAAGCTTGAAGAAAATCCCTCAAAATGTTCTTGAGATATTTTGTTCACATAAGAACAGCCCGGATGGACGAACGGACAGACAGATGTATGGACAGATGGACAGAAAACCTGAAAACATAATGCCTTCGGCCCTGGGGCCTAATGTATAAACAGTGCGCACATATTAAAATGTTGCATGGCAAATGTTTCACGTACATGCTGGGATGTATAAAGACCAATGTGATGTGAGAATGCGCAGAGCATGCCACAAACTCTGGACCAGCCGCGAAAATGTGCGGAATGTCCAACAAACTGTCATTTGACAGTGCCAAACCACAAAGTACAACTACAACTTCCCCTGTCCTCACACTGTGAGAGGACAACACAAAAAAAAAAAGTAAAAATGTGTTTTAATGTTCATCGCACCCTTAAACACTTTGTTTACTCTGTCAGAAAAATATATCATTTCCATGTCTGTTGTCTGCTGCGCCAGTGATTCATTAGACAAATGTGATCAGCTGCTCATTTTCATGTATTAACTTACATGAGGTGCTTTGCTTTGACTCTTTATGCTTTTATGTGGGTGTGGAGAGGGCAGGACATAGCACTGATCCACCTTTGCATTTTTCCAAGTTGATATGGGAATTTATAAAAGGAAGTTGCCCACAAAAAGGGCGTATATACCAGATGTAATAAATCTGATTTTTTTTTTTTTTTTGGCATACATGCATTTTCTCATTTGTATGTACACAAACATTTAATGTGGATTCTACATACAGTTCTGTACATGAGGGCCCTAGCTATCATGGCGCAAAGACATAATGAAACTATTGACAGCTCATGCAAAATGCCATAAGTCAAGTCACTGGTCTTTCCCCAACCAGAAAGGCTGAAGGATGGAGAGGTGAGGGATCCAGACCCAAAATAACTGACTTCTTTTTTAGTCTGCCGACATGGAAGCATAGAACACCACTAAAACAAGACAAAAGGCTGACATCAATGAAGCAAAGCTTAGACATCAGCAAAGTCTGGAGAGAGAACTTAACATCAACAACACCAAAGATATGTAGCAAGTGATTCAGAATATCACAGGCTACAAAAGCATGAGCGCCCGCATTATATGTGAGGACACACTGGCAGATGAGCATTACTTCTTTGATGGTCACTTTGATCTCCTCAACAAAGAGTCAGCTGTAAAGACGACTCCACCTCTGGAGGAGCAGCCACTCTCATTGCCCCAAAGGATGGCAGAAGAATTCTGCTGAGAGTGAATGGGTTTGTGTGCTTAGACTTTGTGCGCTGGGGTTTGTCAACATGCTCTTTCTCGAATTTGTTCTTGCTCTGTGAACAAATTTAGAATGTAAACACACCCTTTTAACAAAATGCACTGCATATTTCATCAAAAAGAAGCTTAAATAGACATAGATGTATTTCAAAATGTAAATTTACTAATGCATTGACCAATTGCATTAAATAACAATGAAATAAATGCCCATGCTCATCAATTATTGTCAGAATTTAAATCTTCAAATAGGCTACACAGCACAACCCAGGCCTACAAATTAAATTATGAATTTTTTTCATAAATTTTTTCATCCCAATTAGCATTTCTGTCAGCACTTTCACCCTCATTCCTTCAACAAATTCCACTTATGAATGATTGCTACCCCCCTGCTAAAGCCTGCGTCAATGTTTACAGCTGAGAGAAGAGAGTATGAACCGTCATTATCCTTCTGGTCATGAGAAGAGAAAAACAACAGCAGTCAGGTAATCTTGTGTTGTCCCTCTCTGATGTAACAATAAACAATGTATGTTACGCTAGCCCGCAGAGTTCATGCATCTGTCTGTCTTCTGTCTTTCTAATGTTAGCTGGGATGGACAGTGCATCTCTTCTTTGTTTGCATCTTGCTCACTGTGTTCTGAAAGACCACAGAGTCAAGCCATTTATTATGTTTGAAAAGGATGAGCGATAGTGTGTGTATAAACTGCAGCTTGTGATTGATAATAAGAGGCACACAAGGCAGAGTGCATAAACATGCGCCCATCTGTGCGTGCTAAACTGGCCTTTCAGCAGTAACCTCTGTGGACTCTGTGGATGAATATTGGCTCATCATGCCTCCACCTCCTCAGTGCACATAATATTCAAACAGGACAATGATTAGCCACTTTAGTCTGTTACTCGTGGTTTATTCGGCTTGAAAAATATTCACATCACTCAGCTTCTGAAGTTAAAGTAGCCCACTAATCCCACACTGGGAAAATACTCCACTTCTTCACTGCAAGTAAAAGTCCTGTATTCAAAACATTTTTAAAGTACGAACTTTCAGCAAAATGTTCTTGAAGTACTCAAGGTAAAAGCAGTCATTGTGCAGTAAAGTGGCTCTTCTCAGTATTTTACTATCATATCAGATGTTTCAGAATTCATACTATTGCTAATTTGGTTGAGCTCATTTTTGGCTGGTTCCAGAAAGGACCCATATGGTCTAATGGCTGAAATAGGTAGAAATGATTACATTTTTGTTTGCCTTCATGCATTTTTTATGAATAACATTTTAAAAGTGTAGCGAAAACCACATAAAAATGAACATTAACATGAAAATATTAATATCAATTTAGATAAGAAATTTTCCTCGGGGCACCATTGATGTTTAGCCGTCAGTTGGCTTTCACTGATCCATCGGCAATCAGTGAACGCAAGTTAATACACAACTGGCGGTGAAATGGGTCAAAAAGGAAAAAGGATGAATCAGTCAAACATTTGAGGTCATGAATTCTGATCACATTGACTGTATACTTCTTGACAGTGAAAGAAACAGCATAGAGAAAACAGGCTACATTTTGAATGTTTATTTAACAAATGAATAATAACTGATAGAAATAGTGGCAGCACATGAATGAATGAAGACAGTTTGGAAATAAATGAATTATACCAGCATGATGAGGTTAATCATGAGATTAGTTAATGAGATATAACTAATGTAACAAATGTTGATTCACAGATGGTGGGGAAATTGAGCCTAGAGATGTGTGATCGGAAGGGAGTTTGGATCAATTTGATAAAATTTGGGGACTGACTGTCAGGATCTAATCCACTAAACAGACCAAAAACTGGACCCACAATGCAGACTGATCAGCGAACACTTGTTTATTTACAAAAAGTGAGGTGCGAAATATATACAGTGAAGAACCGAGCAGTAATGAAAGGGCAGAGATCCAGGGGAGGAAGAGAAGACCTGGTGATGGGGAGAGAAAAGACTGGGCTGGGCAGGGCAATGCTGAGGGCAGGCGAGTGGCAGGGCTAAGGAAGCAAAAGAACAAAGATTAGTCCGAGGCAAATGCACCAAAACACAATCCAAAAGGCAGTAATCCAAAGCCGGTCAAAGTCGAAAAAAACACAATAGCAAACACGAGAGAAATCCACTTGATAAACAGATAAAGAGGCAGAGAGTGTTACAGCATGGGTTGAAGACAAATTGGCGACGAGTGGAGAGTGAAGCCAGGCTTTAAACTGCAGCAACTGAAGAGAGTGAATGGTAATCAGCAGATGGCAAACAGGTGTGCAGGAAAGTGGGTGCAGGAGAATCCGGGAACCCCGCCCAGCCCTGAAAATGACTGACACACAGAACAGGAGGAAAGGGAGGACAGAAGAAAAGCCGAATCCTGACAGTATGGGAGCCCACCGGGCTTGGCCTCCCAATCGACCAGAAACTGTCACCCCCGACCCCTGCACCTCACATCCAGCAGCTTCCTGACAATGAAAACTGGATGGTCATCGATGAGTCGGGGGGGAGGCTTGGGTTCGGAAGGAGGATCACTGGAAGAGACTGGTTTGAGCTGTGACACATGGAAGGTAGGATGAATCTTCATGGAGTTGGGTAACTTTAACTTGACAGCGGAGGGATTAAAAAACTTCAATTACAGGAAATGGACCAATGAATCTGGTACTGAGTTTGCAGATTTCAGCAAAGAGAGGAATGTTCTCAGTGGAAAGCCAAACTGACTGACCTGGTTGGTAGGGAGGGGCTGGGTTCCTGTGATGGTCGGCGAGTCTTTGATAATTCTCCCAAGTACGCTCGAGAGTGGTCTGAGTGTCCTTCCAAATCTGTCGACAGCGGTCCATGTATTCCTGTACAGAGGGAACTGAAACTTCGGGCTCAAGAGACGGAAACAGAGGAGATTGGTATCCGAGGGAGACTTCGAATGGGGTATTACTGGTGGAGGCACTCGGGGAACTGTTGTGTGCGTACTCAATACAGGGGAGGAGGGAACTCCAGGAGTCTGGCTTCTTTTCAGCCATGCAATGGAGGGAGGACTCCAACACCTGATTGGCCCTTTCAGACTGTCCATTTGATTGAGGGTGATAACCTGATGAAAGACTAGCTGTCGGTGCAATAGCTTTACAGAAAGCTTTCCAAACTTGGTGAACTGTGGGCCTCAATCTGAAACAATGTCATGTGATATGCTGTGGAGTCTGAAAACATGCTCAACTAAAAGTTCTGCTGTGGTGAAAGCTGAAGGTAGTTTGGCTAGGGCGATAAAATGAGCAGCTTTAGAGAACCTGTTGACTATGGTGAGTATGGTGGTCTTACCACAGGATGGAGGCAACCCAGTGACAAAGTCCAGAGTAATGTGCGACCATGGCTGAACCGGAACAGGGAGTGGAAGGAGCTGGCCGGCAGGGGCTTGATTGGGTGCCTTGCTATGGGCACATGTGCTGCAGGCAGCAACAAAGTCTTTCGCATCAGCATACATGCGGGGCCACTAGAAATGCCTCTTTAAGAGGGAGATGGTGCGTCTGGCGCCCGGATGACAGGCAAACCGGGAGACATGTGTCCACAGCAACACTTGGGAATGAATGGACACTGGGACAAACAAGCGGTTAACGGGGTTGTCACCTGGATCAGGTTCTAGAACTTGGGCTTCCCGTACAGCCCTCTCGATTCCCCAGGTGAGCGTGGTGACCACCTGCTCTGGAGGGAGGATGGTAACAGGCTGGGGTTCATTGGAGGCAAATTGAAGTGAGAGGGCATTGGGCTTAATGTTCCTGGAACCAGGTCGGCAAGTCAGAGTAAAGTTAAAGCAAGTAAAGAACAACGCCCACCTGGCCTGATGAGAGTTGAGTTGCTTGGCGGACTGGATGTAAGCCAGGTTCTCATGGTCAGCCCAGACCAGAAATGGTTTCTCTGCCCCCTCTTGCCAGTGCCTCCATTCCTCCAGAGCGAGCTTGACAGTGAGCAGCTCCCGGTTGCTGACATCATAATTGCTACCGGCTGGAGACAACCGACGAAAACAGTTTCTTGAGCTTAGAGAAAGCCCTGTCTGCTTCTTCTGACCAACA
Source organism: Naso minor (assembly GCA_029874875.1). NCBI lineage: Eukaryota > Metazoa > Chordata > Actinopteri > Acanthuriformes > Acanthuridae > Naso > Naso minor. Next base: position 8,607 of record JAQFJB010324243.1, read on the forward strand.
GAGTTTCACATTAACAGAAGCAAGTCTGGTTAGAGGAGAGGCAATCTTACAGTAGCCCCTGAAGCGCCTGTAGAAATTGGCAAAGCCCAGAAACTGTTGTAATTCCTTCCTCGAAGAAGGAACCGGCCACTTCTCCACAGCCGGAACCTTGGCAGGTTGGTTCCTTTGTTTTAAACAAAGCAAATGTTCAGACGCATTTCCCCCATAATTGGGGTGATCAAACAGTTCTTAAATTGCCCTCAAAAATCGCAAAAGGTTGAGTACAGAAGTCATTTTGTGAACTTACTGCTTTCGCCCAAGCCAACACTCTGCCACCCAGCAAACCAAGCATGTAGCAAATCTTTGAAGCTCCTGTGGGAAATACAGTGGGCCACTGGCTAAACACTAACTTGCACTGAAGCAAAAATCCACAACACTTATTGATATCCCCATCAAATGGAGAGAGAGTCCGTAGATCCAATGGACAATCTATCTTGAACTACAACGGAATATATACAGTGAAGGTGACGAAGCGTAACTAAACCGAGCAGGGATGAAAGGGACACACAGAACAGGAGGAAGTGGAGGACAGAATTAAAAAGCTGAATCCTGACACTGACTTTAATAAGATAGTTGCTAGAGAATAACGGGAACTAACTTCACATCAACCCGACCCAGCAGAATATTTATTGACCTTACTTTGAACCTTGGAAACAGGAGTGGACAGAGGTAAGCCGTTGGCCAGCCGTTGGTACTCTGGAGACAACTCCTTTCCTTGTCTGCACCGGTATCCCCAGGGAAGGTGTGAAAAGTTGGTCTCCAGCTTCTTTGTAAGACAGCGTGACTCGTGATTCTGGTCCTACTTCGAGGGTCGATTTTCCCAACCAGCAGAAAGCAGCAGCAGCTCAAATGTGCTTTGCTCAGCACTGGGTTGAGGTCGAACGTAGTCGCAAGTTAACCGAAGAAACATTAAAAAAAACGCATAAAATAACTGTGGCTGATTCTTTGTCTGAGCACAACACGCCACAATCTTGGAGAAAAAGAAAAATCTCTCAGACAAAAACTTTCATGCACAAGATAGCAAAGAAGGAAAAATGTAGGCTGTGTAGAGTTACAGTGCAAAGTGCAACTCACTCCGCACTTTAGCGCGTACTGTGTAAGCATGAGCCGCACATTGTCCCTACGGAACAACAGTGCAACCCCCAAGGAGAGTGCACTCCCCAGGGCAAGTGCCTGGAGCGACCTCTCAGAGCAATTCCAAGATCCAAACTCCCAGAAAGAACTCTCTAAACTGAGTTATGCAAAGTCCTACGGGATTGAGTGCATCGGATGTCACCGCAAGCATTTACCAATCAGAAGTTGTCTAAGCGGGCAATAAAATCTGTTTGACCAATGGGTGTAGAGTCCATTGTCTGTCTAAATTACCAGCGGAATGCATGAATAAAATAATTTTCTGTTTGCACACAAGATTATTGACGCAATAAGTAATTTCCCCACCATACATCATATTAAAGAAATCATTTACATGTTCTTTGAAAGCAGTATTAATCACAGGAAAAACGTAGGTGTCAGATTAAACACACTGAGTACAGTTCTGTAAATTGTCACACGACCATCTGAAAGTGAATTTAGCGTTGAAAACTTAGACAGGCCCTTGTTCTTATTACAAAAACCTTTTCCCACATCAGACAATGTCAAAGCTTCCCTTAGAATTAATGTGACAATACAACTTGTAATAAGAAAGTATACTGAGCAGAATGTTTCAATTAGAACAAGGGCGAAGATTACCTCAAGTAAGATAAAAGTTAACTACAAATACATGGTGGCTATGAATTCAACACCAAAATTATTTTGAGTAAAATAAGCCCAAGAACGATACTCTCAGCTATCAGGAAAAGAATAAAGAATAGTTTCTGCTTCCAATTTACATTTTACCATGGCTTACATGTTACCAAATGTGAGCAGTAGATGGCAGTCCTGTTTTACAATTGAGAAGTGGATAAAATTTAATGTTAATATCTCATCATTAGAACACTCCAGGAACTACAGTCTTTCACTGTTTTGATCAGATGTTAAACTATACAGCATGACATCAAAATGACTTAACAGTTTGGTTATGATGGTCAAATAAATGTTGAGAATTAAGTTTTTGTCTTCTTCTCTTATCTGTTCAGGAATGTTGATTAGGGTCCAAGTGAGGGACATCCTGCTGATTCCCTCCAAACTT
>JAQFJB010324262.1:0-10810 GCA_029874875.1 Naso minor
GTAGCACCTAACAGAGCAGCACTTTTAATTTCGTTGTATTGTTCACAATATAATGACAATAAAGGCACTTTGACTTTTGACTTTGAATAACATAAACAATTCAAGTTTATACAGTTGTATTTCAGCTGTCTCATCTGACTGGGACAATGAAACAAAGCACAACCTCTGTTCAAAGGCGTATTATAATGCAGACGTTTCACATTTGTACAAAATAACACCAGGTACTGATAGAGCACATGTGAGCTGCTGATCACAACTTCAATTAATTTCTTTCTGTATCATAATCTTTTAAAACTACATTTATTTGTGTTTGTTTCAGTCGTCTGGGCTCTCGACCCCTGTTTGGCTTTAAATTAGTATGAATGTAGCATAAACTCAGTTATGCAGTGAGTGAACTTACGCGTACTTACGTACGGAATTTCAAATATTAAATTATTGGTGGCGTTTTTAGGTAGTCGCCTAACAATAAATACAAGTATAGGGTATAATAATACGTATTTGGTTGTTTCTTTGAGAACAGTCTGTTTATATGGTTTTTTAGGTGTTACGACTGATCAAAAAAACTGATAAAATAAATCAAAACACACTCCTCCCACAGCATAGTCATTGGCTGTTTGGTAATGGGTATGACTGGGCATTTGTTGGTCATACTGATAATTTGATGCAAAATTTATCAACCTGCCTCAGCCTGTTCATCCGACTGGTTGGGACAAATGTTGAACAGGAAGTGGAGTGAAATGTGTGGTGATTTCCACTGCAGGTTGTTGCTGCACTGGTTGAGGAATGATTTCTGAACTAATCACACAAGACTCAAAATACTATTTGTGGATTTTTGACAGGATGGGGTTTTTTTGTTGTTTTAACAGAGAGAGCAAATTCCTGCACACTGTCAATCACTTGTTTTCACTTTCTTACTGCAGTGAAGGTTATGTTTTTGATTGGCTGGTTTCTTTGTTTACAGGGCTCAAAAGGCTTTTAACAGTGTGGAGTCCTCTCCAATTCAGTTCTCATTCATTTTGCTTACACAGACTGAGCTGTTGCACAAAGAGAACAGTTTATGACCTTCCCCTTTAGTTGTCCTTTGCTTCAGCTCTCTTTCCTGCTGAAATAACAGTGGTGATTCAATTGAACATCAGTACCTGAATGCTTTCAGTCATGGAGCTTTTAACAGAAACATGAAGAGCGTTTGATTGTCTTTTTGTGAATGGTTGTTCCACCTGCTGGTTAACAGTAAATAATGTTTGATATTGTTTTGTGTTTGCTTTAAAAAGAAAGAGAAGTAGGTGTATTTGTAGCACTGCGGAACCTGAAGAAGATACGGACTGACTTTTAACACATTATCACCTCTTTTAACTGCGTAACAGATACTCTGTGACTGCTTCTGTGATACAAGCCATCTGAACTGGCAGCACACAGTCAGTGCCCAGAGGAAAATTTATTTTTTCTTAGTGCACAAAATATGCGTCAAAATTGTATTTATATCTTAGTTTGGGGATAAAACGGAGAGGTAATGCTTTTATTTTTAAGGACTTTGGATGCAAGCTCTACAAGACACACATCTCAAAGGCTTCGAGTCAGATAATCATATTTTGAAGAGGAATTCGTTTGCAAACAAACAAACAAACAAACAAACAATTTCATCACAATGAACTTCACAATGAATGCATAGGACAAGAAAAATACCATCTTCAGTGGCTAATGTGACATCACTGAAGCTTTGTATTCTTCATCATTTGAGATGTCCTTAACAGTGACGCTCTACAGTGCATCACTACAAGTAAAAGCAGTTCTCTGTCATTTTGAGAAGTTTTGCTACATTTTAAAAAATATTTTGCTCCTCAGAGATGCACTGTGAATAAGAGGCAGTCTTATTTTGATGCCAAGGTTTGTACATTAGCAGTAATGCAGCACAACAGAGAAGTGAAAGCAGCACTCTGTTTAATTAAATGTAAGCGTGGAATAAAAAACAATTGGTCTAAATATGGATCAAGATATTGTCAGTTATCAATTTGGGCTAATTCATGCTGCCCTTGTTAGTTGAACTGGACTCTCCGACAAAATGTTGCTGTCAAGCAGTGTATTGCTTGAAATTACTACAAAAGAATACAAGAAGAAACAGAGACAGCATATTAATTCTCACACCTGACAACTCCTCCCTTTTAAGGAGTCAACCGGACTATTGTGTTGATTGTGTTGACAGATCCATGGATCAGCAGAACCTTTTTTAATGAAGGTAGTTTGAATTTATCTAAAATTTAAATTTTAAGGTTTTTGAAAAACTGTGGTTGGCGTATTAATCCGTTGTAGGAAATGGTTTTACCTGGTAGACGCTTGTAGGCTACTTTGGGATTAGCCTGGTAACCGGATCCGTAATTCACTTTGCGAATATTTTCGCTTGAGAATTAATCTGGCAGTTACATGCCTCCAGGTATCAGACTGTGTTATAATGCACTCCAAAGCAGAGGTTTCTTTAGCCTTTGATTTATTTTTGAATGAGAAGTTTCCATACATGAACAAAACTGGTTCCATAATTCTCAATAAATTCAAAACTTGACGTAAGAATAACTTAAATAACATGAAATAACTGTTTGGTGGTCAAAATTGCATTTAACCACATTGACACTGCTTCGCTGAACCACTAGCTGCACATTCAGGTCATCAATCAATGCAATTAAATAAACCAGTAATTCACTCTTATGACAAATAATAATAATAATGATAAACACAAAAACAATAACTTTAGATGACATGATTATATTAAAGAAAGAGATGGCTATAACACTGGCTGTGTCAAACTACTTTGGGATGGTGATAAAATTTTACATAAAAAGAGATACAATTTAGATGTAACTTTTAATGTCTCATAAGTGTAATAAGGTATGTTGAAGTGAGAATTTTGAGGAGATTTTTTTTGCATTTTTTTGCACTATATCTTTCTTTTTCATATCCAGGCAAAGTTTCCTTTTGGAGCAAATGTCTTTTCCATTGCACGTCACTGTCTCCCTTTTTTTTTGACTGGATGCCCCAACATTTGTCTTAACTAAATTTACACAACCTGAGGTCACTGTCACTACCAGAGAAAGAACAAACTCATCCAGGGAACCAGAGCTGTCTCTTGACTCTTAAATCCTCCAGCAAGGACAAGTCTGTTGCAACAAGTCTAGACAGAAAATCAAAGGGTGAACCTGACTTTAGTGTCTGTACTTTTTGAGTAGGCCCCCCACAAAAAATGAGCTTGAATTTTTGAATCTTCTGAAGTGACTTGAGTCTGGCTCTCTCTTTGGAATGAGAATGTTTTACTGCTCTCGTTATGTTACCAGCTTAAATTAACTAAAAAATAGGGTCACACTTTACTTTGATAATTCATCTGTTGACACTCTACAAGTTATCAGTAGATATTCAGTTGTATGTCAACTGTGTGTCAGCTGATGCTCAATATGTCAATATGTTTTGTTGCAACAGGTTATTAACCAATATTCAACCAACTATCTGTACACTGAGTCAACATCTTCTAAGCTGACTATCAATTATTGCCAGTTTAACAATCAGTATCTGTAAACCACTTGAAATGCATCTTATAGTCGACTGACAGTTAGTTGAATGCATGCTACTTGTCTGTTGAAAGAGTGTTGTTGAATATCAACTGAAACATTGTTGACATGCAACTAAGTATTTACTAATCGCTTGCAGTGTCAACAAGGTAGTATCAAATTAAAGTGTTACCAAAAATAACAGGAGCAAGCTTTAAAAAACAGTGTTTTTCCTTTTTAGGTTGCACACGCATGCTTTTCAATAGGGGCTTCACTGTAGGGCACACTCACACCAGGCCATTCACACTGTGCCTTTCTCTGCCTTGGCACGGTTGGAAGAGGTGAGCTTTGGCACGGTATTGCCCCGGCATGGGCATTTAACACTGACAAGATGGCATTGGGAGGGTTTGCTTGACTTGTGCAGATGACGGCGAGTGGATAAAGATGCTTGGAAAAATCTGCGACTATGCTCTTGATTGTGAATACCAGGGGGCGTTTAAGCAATGTCAGGTACAGATGAAAAAATCTGAAGGTTTATTATTAAATGTAAAAGGCGCACACTGTTAATCCTGCAGCACAGCTTAAAGAATTTGATTAATGACCCTGCAGTAAGAATCAGAGGTGAGAGCAGATATTCAGAAAAGAAAGAGGTAGGTGGGGCAGGGGCAGGGGGGCTCCCATTAAGACTGAGTTGCCTTATGTGAAACAGCTCCTTCTTCCTTATTGGCCTCCTGGTTTTTACATTTATATTTCCATTTCAAAGGTTCCTGCCATAAGTTGTTACATCACCTGGGTCACAGCTGGACAGCCATTAAATCAAACCACTGCTGTCACTACTTTACATTTGCCATCTTTCAGTTCAGCTCCAGACAAAAATGAGCCTGTATCAATTTTTCTATTATGTGCTTTGCAGTAATGGCAGCTCTGAACCACTTGAAACATATTATACCTCTGCTTTGAAAAAAGCCTGCAGTAACAGCATCATGTAATTTTGAGCTTTTTCTGTTTTCATTGCAAATTCTCAAGATATGAGCAAAGTGCGATCGGTAGACCTCTTATTGCTCTATCTACTTTTAAAAAATAGGATTAAAAAAAAATACTATTACATGAAAACCATTGACCTTTGATGTAGTTAATATGATCTGAACACAGTGCAATTCCCTCTTGGTAAGCAGGTTTGTGAAGTGCAACAAAGAGAGCAGAAAATATGTTTCTGACAAATAGAAATGTGACAGAGTTCAGGGAAAAAAGACTGTAGGGTGAATTTGTATCCAGGCTTTTTAAGCTTGAGAGCAAAGTAAAGCTTCTTAAGGAGGACCCAGCCCTTTAAAAAAGTAGTCAGATCGATATTGCTGTATTTATTTGTTTTTTTTCAACAGTGTGTCTTTTCTTGGAATTTGATTAGAGTGAAACACACGCACGCCCGCACACAGGTACAGATAATACAACAAAAGGTAAAGCATGAACTTGTATGAGGCCAGTTTTCCTCTTTTTCAATAAGCTGAACATAATCATTAAAAAAAAAAAAATGCAAGCAGAACTTCTTCAGTAAACTAATTTCTGCCAGATGTGACAAATACACTGCCGAGCTCTGATCCTGTGGTCGCTTAAACTAGCAAACAGTCTTTAAATGAAAAATGACTACAGAAAAACCTCACAGAACATGTAGACCAAGGCAATATATGTTAATGTGTACTGTGATTTTAATAACTTGTACTGAAGCAAGATTTCACATTACAGGCTTGTGGAAATGGGGCTGGATCGTGCATGCATTTGTTCAAATGGATGCATCAGTGGATATAGATAGAACCAAAATTTGTAAGGCTAATGAACCTGCAGCCTCGAGCCAACAGCCTTACAGGTGGTAAGGGGCAAACGTGTCGGTTGGTGTCAGCTGAACTCAACCCTGATGTCTGTGCCAATCAGCATCCAGGCTTTATCCCTGCCGAGCAGTTATTAAACCATCACGAAGTCTGCTTTTCTGCAGAGCACCCATCCCCAGTGTTACTGCACATTACGTTGTGGCTTGGTCAAACGAACTTTATGCTCACAAGTGACCTTTACAGATTAGTTGGCGCAGCTCCTGATGGATCACAGTAACTAGCAGAGCGGTGTGATTGGTCAGGGATGTCAGTTGTACCAACATGTGTGGTTGTACTCATTTATGTATTTCTCCATCATTTTCCTCCTTTGACTGAAATAGCATGATGGAGGAAGGTATTGGTGGAGGCCAAGTGTCCTCTGCAACTATGCAATAATGTGCATTTGCTTGGCCATGCCCACATTCAAGCAAGCCAATCAAATCTGAGGGATTTGATTCAGTTGGTCCTAATAACTCTAACAGACACACATATTTATTTATTTATCTATTTGAGAGCGACATTGTAAGTTAATCGCGTGTGTGCGTGTGTGCGTGTGTGCGTGCATCTGCGCAGGTGCATGTGTGTGACTCTGCTTCTTGGCGAAGGTAACCTATGCGCTCTCTGAGTGCCTTTCTGGATTTTCTGTTGTTGTTGTTGTTGTTATTATATTCTTTCTGTCTTGGTGAATTAAGGGTAATTGTCCATGGAAATTAATACTTTATATTGTCAATCTTAAGCATTTAAAACCCTCAAGAAAAATCTCCCTGACAACCCTGGAACACACTGTTTCACTTTCAAAATCCCCCACCTGCCCTTCAGAATGCATCCTTGGTTTTTGAAAGCTGTATTTTAGACAGTTGGTCTAAATATTCTCTCTGTCTCATGGTAGTTTTCCTCCATCAGTGTATTTATACCCTATTTACAAAATCCCTAACTAGTTCTCTCTCTTTATTTGTTGAGGATTTTAGAAAGACAAAATCTATCAATGGATATCTTAAGATAACAATCCATCAAAGTCTGGTTTCTGCACATCTACTCCATTATATTTTTCCTTGAACTCTGCTCAGTCTTCAACACAGTTGCCCTGAAGAACTATGATGGCATGAATCATGTGACGGATGCTGTATTGTTTAATCTTCTGTTTGCCAATCATGTCCTTCTGTGTAATGCTTAGAGCTGCATCAGTTGTGCTCCTCTATTTTGTGGGTCACCCAAGGATCAATTCTGGCTCCCCTCTTAATTACCACATGGAACCCCCAGGGCAAATCATGCGTGGACATGACATTGATTGTTAGTGCTGCTAAAATGACGCATAATTTTGTGTCCCAATAAAGTCAGATACCACAGATGCTTCCTGTATTACGTTCTGACTCCAGATTAAAAATGGAATGTTCAGAAAACTCCAAGTGAGATGCAACTACAAAAAACAAACATCGCGCTCCAGTCTTGATGCCACAACACAAATGTCTTATGAACAAAACTTGCTCAAATAAATAAAAGGTTTAATTTCTAAAAATTGATAAAACTAAATAACCTGGTAGTTTAAATCCAAATATGAGGATTTTTAACTGTGATGATTCACATGCAATAAAACACTGAGCAACTGAAAATGTTCAAACACTCCCCTGAAAACACTGATGGTTAAAGATGAGCTATCTGAAGAACTCACAAAATATTTACATTGACATTATAGTTTCCTTGTACTTATGCGCTGTCTGACCCAAAAGGTTTAGGATTTTGCCATTTCAGAGGACTTTTGTTGGCACAATCCAGCCAGAGAGAGAGATTTTTGAGTCAAATCTCAGCCAGTTTGAAAATATTTCCTCCAGATTTCCTTTTTGTTTCTGTAAAATTGGATTTGTTTTGTCTTTTAACAAAAAGCAAATAAACCGTGGTACAAAAACTTTTAAATTACTTTTCTAACCCAATCAACAAGATCCTCTGCCTGGCCAAAAAGCAGAAAATTAATCTCAACAGAGCAAAAACGCAGCCATTGGGGATGACTGGAGAAAAAAAACGAATGCCTGTGATTAAGTTAAATTTTTAATGACTAAAGCAGACAGTTTGTTTTGTGGCTTACTTGGTGAGAATATTAAAAGTAAGACATATTCAGACAGCAGCAGAGTCTAAATTAGGTCTTAACTAAGAGTCATGATTCTGTTCATGACTAAGGGGTTAGGCACAGTGGTGGAAGAAAAGCAGGATATTTCTTTTTAATTGGTTTTAGCCTCGAATGTGTGATCGTATGTTGGATGTGTTTCCAGTCACACACTGTACAACAGTGGTGCTACTCTGACACACTGTCTTTGTCCAGATATCTCTCTCCGTTACAGTGACGGTAGCTGACGGTAAATCTCCAATTGTTTAATTTGGACTCATTGTTTGACTGTATATAAAGTCAAGAGTCTGTGCAGAACTTCTGCCTGTGAACTTTGATTGCACATCAGTTGTATCCAGCCCAGTCTCATTCCCAGTGGGCATAACATCTTCTTACACAGATGCAGAAGATATACTTTAGTGTTTGTGTGAGACACACCAGGCACTCCCAAAACTGAATATGTTTCCATGCACCTTTAAGCTCCATTAGGCCATTTAATTGAACTTGTGTCCTTATCCCAGTATACAAGCACCGAGGGAGAATCGTAGCATTAATGGAAAGTATGTCTGACTCTGCTCTGGTAGGACTCTTCTGGTTGACCAAACAAGCTATAAACAGGTTAGCTAAATTCCATGTCGAATAATGAAAACATGGACAACTTCACAGCGCTGTACATTTCAGTTGTATCTACGTTTTACTTTTGGCACAAATTAGATGCATGCCACCTCTCATGCTAATGGTATTGCTGTTTTCTTCCTGTCTTTCCTCTACAAGTGTATGCTGTTTGAGTTTCATGTGAAAGACCGCCACAGACTATTGATCATGAGCAGAATGCTTAGGCCAGTCGGGGACAGATGGAGATGTGTAAATGGGAGAGTGAATCGATCTCAACTGCATTATGTAGGCCTGTTAATCCAAGTTTGAGAAATTCAGCTTCATAAAATTTCAGTCAGACATGACAACATGACAATGTGTCTACAATTTTAGACACAATAATACAATAAATCGACTTTTTCTTACATCATGCAAACATACTGACTGTCGCACAGGAAACTGTAGTTTGAGACTCACCGATAGTGAAACTTTAAGTGTCAAAGTACCTTCATAAACCGAACCAAACTTTGACTATCCCACAACACAAATGAGGTGTTCAGAAAAAATGTATACAAGCCCTGCCGAATGTATCCTTTAAAATAATTTTCTTTTCTTCCCATTTTTCCCCAAAGAATTAATAAAGTTTATCACAAGCTGATGCACCGTAAAAAGGCCCCCTTCACTATTTGACGGAAATTTTGGTACAGTTCTCATTTCAGAAATTAAAAAACAATTACATGTCTATGCAGAGTTGTTATATTCCTGCACTTCACCATCTTAATGTGATGTGCAGTAAAAGAACAAAATGAACTTTCTTGATCTACAGAGTGCACAAATTTTGGAGAGGACACACCACTCAAGTCAAAAATATTTCAGTTTTAGTGAAAATCGTGAGCATTTAGACTTATGTTTATGAATGTACTAAGAAAAGAGACAATCTGAAGAAAAATTATGACTAAACTAAACTAAACTAAATTAAACAAAACATTTATTTATAAAAGTCCAGTGTGTGAGATTGTGTGGCATCTGCTGGTGAAGTTGCAGATGCCATGTGGCTGAATATCCCTCTTCCAACCCTCCTTTCCCAAGCATGTAGAAGAACCTACACTGGCCACGAAAATTGTAAAAAAAAACGTGTAAATTTCTTGTTAGAACCAATGTTTGATTTGTTCATTCTGGCTACTGTAGAAACATGCTGGTGCATTATGGCAAACTCCAAGGGACCCACTCCCTCTGTAGATGTAGAAGGTAAAAAAAAAACACAGTTATTATTTTTCAGGTGATTATGTACTAATGAAAATATAGTTCTGCATATTATATTTGATTTTTTGCTATATTCTGCCAATATATCTCATACAATAGAACTTTAACAAATCCCCAAATCCCGACTACTCTTCCAGCAGTCAACGATGGGCTCAAACATGGTTAAGAATGTGGGCAGTCATCATTATTTCTAAGATACCAGGGAGGTTCTCTTTCACATCTGCAAAACCGACAAGGCCCAACGCTTCAAATAAAAGGCGAAGCCTAGGGAGCAGACAGAAATACGAGGAGCCTCATGGGAAGCAGTGACAAAGGACAGACACGACTAACCCCTGTGGCTTTCAGCATATTAAAGAGAAAAAGGGTTCAGCTACACTCATCTTCACCCTGTCTTCAATCCATCCTTTTCCTTGCCTCAGTGTCCTTGTGGCATAAAACAGAAATACCAGCTCTTACAGCTACACAATTCTACATTTATCCTAAGCAAAATTCCCCCAAAAAAGAAACTTTCCCCACTGAATTGTTTTAGACACACTCCTTTCAAACTTTTAGCTGAGTGTTGAAGCTCCTGGATGCCAAGAAAACCCTAATTAATTGATGGTTAATTAATAATATGCACGAGGAACCAAGTGCTCTGGTTTATCTTAAGGTGGGACACATCTACAGCACAGACTGTTTATATTTCTTGGTGTGGTCCACTGAAGCGAGACAATGTCGGCTAAATCTCTTTATTCATCTCCTTCAAACCTGAACCTCACAGCTTCTTAAGAAGTGATCGAGAGGAGTGATCAGGGATTGAAGTGAGCAGCTCATCACAGCAAACTAGTTTAAAACAATAAAGGGTTTTCTCATTTCTGGTTCTGGGCTATAAATGTACACAACTCATTTGAGAAGATCAATATGAGCCGAGTAATAAGGTTTAGAGTGACAGCAGATGTGTTTCCTGGGGTGGTGTTCAGTATGTCGACGGCGTCACATTCCAGACAGTGACCTAATGCTGAGCATAGGAGAAATTTATTTATTGCCAGCAAACGACAGAAATAAGACAAAATTTATGAAGTGTGATGTAAGACTTATTACCACAAGGAATTAGCTGGGATTGAAAGGTTAAATCAGTAATTTCTTTTTTGAGCATGATAGCCAGAGTGTTTTAAATTAGATGACTTTAAATTACATTTGAGGTCAAATAACTTCAAATAATATTTAAAGTCATCTGAAAGAAGCTCAAGTCAAGACTCAAGTCCTTGTGGGTAAGTTTTGTTACTTAAAAGCTTTCCAGCCTTCTCATTTCTGGTAGGCTTTTAATGTGCTGGTAAGAGATCAGGCTTAGCGCTAGTGTTAGGCTTGCCTGATATCATCTTTACGATTGTGATCATGCAGGAAACCAACTGTTAGAGAATAATTTCACTTGTCTATAGGTTAAGGGTCAATCCCTCTGTGTTTCTGTTAGATTACTGCAGGAG
>JAQFJB010324277.1:0-10806 GCA_029874875.1 Naso minor
AAACACACATCCTTTTCTAGTAATGCAGCGTTTCTTGGATCAGTAACTGTAATATAATTACAGTTTTGACAGTAGTAATACCTTACTTTACTAGTTAGTGGGAAAAGTAATAAAATTACAGTAATGCGTAACAGAGTAATGCATTACTTCTCAAGCCTGTTCATAATAAGCATCTCACGAACTAGTTTTTCCACAGACACTGTTACAAAAAATCCACAAAGAAGTGACTCATGTTATTCACTCACAGTGTAGTGCATCACAGCTGATGATGATGTCTAGCCATTCACACACACACACACACACACACACACACACACACACACACACACACACTGTAGAGATACAGATTTTATACACAAATACATTGTGAATAATAAATTTTTTTAAAAATGGAGTCTAATTTAAGAATCATGATCACAAATAACGACTTGAGTTCCTGAAAATGTACTCATTTTAAACTCAACATCTAATTTGCTTTTCATCCTCAGGCTCTCTATTTCAGTTGATCTTATGGAAAACTGTGTTCTAGGTGAAGACTGACAAAATAATCCCTTTCAGCAATGAACTGCAGTAACCTCTGAGGCACAGGGTGCAGCTGCAGGTAAAATACATTCCAAAAATGCCAGTGTGATACAATATTCTCACCCTCCAGTGTGTCGCACTGGGCCAGGTTGTGATAGTCAGTACGAGTCAGAATCCCAGCCTTCATTCCTCGCACCAGACCCTCCAGATAACCATGATCCACATTGAATCCGAGCTCTGCCATGACACCAAATTGGCTTTCAACTAGCCTGGCTGTTAAAGTGATTATTCTCTCTGCAAATCTCTCTTTTTGTGGTCCTCTTCGAGTGACTTCTGCATTTATACTCCCTCTGACTAACATTCATGCAGTTTTTTGTCCTTCCTCTTTGACACCAAGAGATTCCATGTCTGCCTTAAAGCTGTTATTTAGACATCACGCAGGATAAAATGCCCCATAAATCTCACACTTGTATTTGCTGGCACAAAACTGTGCCGAATCAGGCAGCAGGAGACCTGCTGCTTTATAATGGAAGAAGGTAACATTTTTGCTGTTCATATTGTCACTAGAAGACAAATTTATGTGACATGGAATCATTGAGCTGTACTCATGACTTCCTCCCTTCATACATGACTGTTTAACAGATTCCACACATATATTCTGCTCTTTGAACTTAAATGGCTCCTGCCATCACAGAACAAACAACTCTTAAAGTGCAGGGCTACAGTGTACACTTATTTATTGCACCCGCGTTGCTTTTCGAGTGCAACTGCTCTTCATCAGACTAAAATGGTTAAGTGTGATGAAGAGCAGTTGTGCTCAAACCTCACCAGGGTGCAATAAACAAGTTGACAATGGAGCCATATGGTCTGCAAGCTGTTGTGTTTGTTCACTAGATGGTTACTTTCCGCTCTGCACCTTCCCTCTTTGATTTGGATATACGTGCACTCTACTATTTAGTTGCTCCATGGGTAGATGACAGAAATGGTGTTTGGTTTCTTTTTTTTTTTATTTGCTAAAGAAACGTTGGCTCTGCTCAAATCCTATGATCCAATTAAGTCTTACTATTACTATGATTATTGTTATGACTGGTATCAGATTGCTTCTGCAGTATGATCACTGTCTCATCGTGCCGATCTCATTAATTTAATAAAACACTCATAAAAGTGACTTTTACTTCTATATTTAAGCATAACAGGACAATTCCACTAGAACAAAAAACAACAACTCAAGGACAATACAGGCTTACAACGCATTTATTCGATAGCAAAACATGACCTGACTTTAACTCATGAATCTGCATGTATAATCCCAGTAAACATTGGTTAGACGGTGACGTCGTGGCCAATCAATAATAGTGCAGTCAGACCCTCTTTTACAAACCAGAAAATATTAATCATGTAATTGAAACGGAAAAAATTATATATATATTTTTTTGTATTTTTTTTCATAATAAATGACATTTTATTTACAATTTGGTTGTGAAATGTATTTATCGGACATTTCCAGAGTGGCAACTAGGCGTTACCTGGGCTGGATTTGATTGCACAGTTTGACTTCAGGTCACTTGGTAAAAATAGCAACAAAATCTAACTAAGAATGATGTCATGGTGGTTGGGTTGGTTAGTCTGAAGACTTTAAACTAGGAGTCGAAGGTTTGTAATCTGCACAAGACAACATTATTATTTTTAAAATTGGTTGACCCATTAATGTCAGTTTCTACTGGATGCAGAAAGCTGCTGGATGAACACTGTGTACATACAGTAAATTTTAAGTGAATGTCTCATTAGGTCAGTCGTCGTAAAGTATTTCAAATTTGCTAGACCTTACACTGATGTCATCACTGTCACAGATGTTTGTAAAGCTTTCATTTTTGTAACTATTCTAGAACTAGGCATCTTGACTAAATATTAAACAATGGGCTTTCAAATTGTCTTTGAAATTTTACAATTCATGCTGGGACTGGTGTTGGGACCCAAACAAATCTGCTTTCAAAAACAAAACATGACATGGACAGAGAAAAATCTGATTTTAACTGACTCAAAACATGTGGCTTTGTTTAATAGTTTCTCCATTTGCCTTGTAGGAAAGTCAGCTTTAAAAAAAAACATATAAATGTTCCATTGTAAATCTAGTTCTTATTGATTCCCACATGTTGAAAACAGCAGGGCGGCGGAAATGATGAAGACAAAAAGGCAGAAACAGGGCAGGGCCAACCCAAGGCACAACACACAGCTTACACGGAATTACCTACATACATGAAATCCTCTGTTACACCTACATACTGTATGTTAAGTATTTGGATATCCTGGAAACATTTCACAGGCTTCACTCTTTAATTCCCACCTCTCCTTCCATCAAAACGTGTTGAAGCCACGGAAAATAGAAAGATTTCGAAGGTTTCCAAATGTTCCAAAAGCCTGAAGGCTGTGTACATGAGAGTGCATTTGTATCTATGACTTATCACTAAGTAATGTCCAGGTGCTGGGCTTTTGTCTGTGCATGTGTGTTTTTGTGCCTCGTCTACGTCTTGTTTAAGCACAGGGGATTCATTCTCCAGCAGTGGCAGATGGTGTTAAAGAGTCGACAGCGGCAGGAGGCGCACGGGTCGCAGCACGGTGCGTGAGAGGAGCAGCTTTCCATCAGACGGCTACAGCGACGTGCAGGAGTCACATTGTTTGGCTTGTTTTTCTGCTGCAATAACAACAACAACAACACAAAGAAATAACTTGCTGTGCATTTATGGGAAATGTTCCACAGAGACACTGTTAAAATTTCCATGGAGACTTTCATAGTTTAAACACAAAGAGCTAAAGGCATTGTTCGCCCCAAAATGATATTTCAGTCATCACATACTCACCCTCATGCTGATGGAAGGTCAGGTTAAGTTTTTTTGTCCACATAACACTGCTGGAGTTTCACAGGAGAAAGGCCAGCAATTGTAGCAGACGTAAAAAAGTGGACTTCTTCAGTCTGAGGAAGAGCATGTAGCTTGAAACGTCACTCACTGCACTGAGGTTTTTCATTAAGGGAGCTGAAGAGTGTGGACCTCCATCTTTTCTTCTTATTCTATGCAACTCTGGTTCCTGCACCTTCTTTAATGGCCATTGATGTGTGCATTTTTTAACCTTTTTGTAGTACACATTAAAAAACCCCCCCCGAAACTTAATAAAACCATGAAATGCCTCCATCCTGCTCGTCCAATGTAATCCAAGTGCCCTGAAGCCTCAACATGCCAAGTTGTTTTGAAAAATGTCACTGGCGCCATGTTTGTAGCCTCGCTGTTCACTGTAGCCTATAGCTCCTAGAAGGGTAATGCGTTCATGTTCTTATTCACGCTCATGTGTGCACACACCATCTGAAGCTTGCACAGCAGCTCTGGGAGGAACCAAAGACAGCTTGCTTATCTGCAGGATCAAAAGGAGGGCACATCTGGACAACTCTGGCAAGTCTTGTGTCTGCTGCTGGGAAGCATGTAAACAGGTCTGTGTGCACCTTTTTCGGAGCTACAGGCCACAGTGGCAGCTGAGGTTCAGAACAACTTGGCATGTCGAGGCTTCAGGACACTCGGGTTACTTTGGGCACGCAGTATGGAGGCATTTTACGGTTTTATTAAGTGTTTGTCTTTTTTTGTTTGAATCCTGGTCACAGTTCACTACAATTGCTTAGGAGACTACCGCAATGCCTATTTCTTGTGAAGCTGCAGCAGTGTTTTGTGGACTGAAAAACTTCAGCTGACCTTTCATCGTCATAAGGATGAGTAAATGATGACTGAATTTTCGTTTTTGGGTGAACTACCCCTTTAGGAGCAGTTCCAGGGGGCGCCCTGGTAGCTCAGCTGGCAGAGCAGGCACCCCATGTATAGAGGCTGTGTCCTCACATCAGCAGCCCCTGGTGTGATTCCACCCTGCGACCCTTTGCTGTGTATTATTCCCTCTCTCTCTCCCCTTTTTTTGTCCAGTTCTTCTGCTGTCCTACCATTAAAGGCAAAAAGGCCCAAATCATCCTTTAAAAAAAGAGCAGTTTCACATGGGAACTATTTTCTTTTAAAGCGCAGAAGGAAGTGGGCCTCTACTGCTAGCGCTGCTGAATTACTGTAGCTGACATTAAAGCTCAGCAACGGAGGACGGCATTTGTTTACATCCCACTGTGTAACAAGATGTGAGCAGAGGCATGCTTCCTTCTGCGCAGTTATATGCTTTGTGAGTGAAGTACAGTTAAATTTGCCAATAAACAGAGTAATTTAGAACTACAAGGTATGAAACAAAATTCTAAGTTAGTCTATTTCTAAGAATATTTAAGTGTATATAATACTAGGCAAACTAAATTTAACTTTTTGGAAATTGGTTGGTGGGTGTAGTTCTGCAGAGAGAAAATTGTTCTTACATGAAACTGCTCAGTGCTCACAGTGAGGTCTTTGGATCATCTTGAATAACCGGATGGTTCTTTTTTTTTAAAAAAGACCAAAATTCAGCAACTCACACAAAATCCAACAAGATTAATGTATAACTCTGCAGCCAAGAGGAAAAATATGCATTTTAGATTTTTTGGAAAACCATCCCTTTAAGAGCAAATTTACTGTGAACATTTGGACAACAACTTAGAACAAAAATTCAGACATTTTCACACACATGTGCAACAAACCCAAACCTTTTACTGCCAGCTGTCCTCAAAATTTACGTACATTCATGCACAGCCTTTAGCTGAGAACCTCTAATTCAAGCATTCATAAGCCTGTCTTACTGTGAAGGATGAAGAGAGAAGAACAAAGAGAGCTTACAGGAATGTGACCTTCCTGTGGTGGAGTGATCTTTCTTCGCGCAAACAATCGTCTGGTCTTCACCTGGTTCCATCCTAAGGTTGAACAAGATAAAAGAATCACTGTCCACTCTTCATAAACACATTTAATAAACATGGCTTGTTAAAATTATCACTGCACTTTTTTATTGGAGGTCAATTTAGCGCGTTTGGCCGAGAGATACAGACGTTTTCGTGAGACCAATGTTCTTGTCAGGGGCTTAGACCCAACAATGCTGCCTCTTGTTTGTTTTTCTAACTTTTCTCTGTCAGGCAAACTTGATTTACTTCAGACAAGAGTTATACCTTCTAACAACCATATATCTTAGATCGGTTTTCTGGGCCTGCTCCCAAATCTTCTTCCAATCGGACATGCCTGGGAAAACCTCAACAGAGATCCACCCTGATCAAATATCTGCACTGCTTCACTCTGATAGTGCGTTGTTGTTGAGTGTAGCAGCTCCTAGAACCCATACAAATCGACCACAAATAGACATTATGGATGAACCTCAAAAAAAGTGGAAACTGGGACCCACACCCAGAGTCAGTTTCTGACAGTTGGGATTAGGGTTACCTTTCTCTTTGTGCTCATCGCCCACATGGAAGGAGGTAAAGGTTCAGTGCATTGTAAGCAGATTAGGGGGTGATGGCAAAGAACCTGGCGTGTTGACACCCGTTTGCACAAAAGAGGATTTAGCATGAGGAATTCCTTGCTCTAAAAAATTGACTTGACAATGCCGGTGTCCTTCGATATAGAAGAATTTTCAGTAAGATCAAGTACTCTCTCATTAGATGGACTGAACTCAATAAGACTTCCTATTTGTGAGTGTCTTCTTTTTGGCCTCTATGAAAAATGTACTGCTTAAGTCCAACCTTATGTAACTACTGGAAAGTGTTCAGCACCACAACCACTTCATCATATAACCAGAGAGACAAGTGTGCAATATACATTTCCTTTTTTTTTCCTTGTGACCCCTCCTTCATCCTTACTTTCTGCATCATTTGTTGGCAGGTGGATTTATTACTGTACATACAGAAGTCTACACCTAATCCCGCTCATTCTTGCTGGATGTCAGCTAGAACAGAGAGTCAGTAACATTTAGTCTGGAAAAAGTGACATCCACTTTTCAGCAGAGGTAAAACACCATTTGACAGCACAAATTTTTCAGCAGGATCTTCACTGACACTGGTCATGTCTATTCTTACAATCTACTACTGATATATAAAGCATGGCTGTTTGAATGGTATCATCTGTCTGTCAGTCTGTTGGCCCACCGCTTTGTTCCAGACTGAAATAACTCAACAGCATGTACTGCAGATGGATTTCCATGAAATGTTTGCAGCCATTCGTCTTTTTTCAGAGAGTAAATCCTAATGACTTTTGTTGATCCTCTCAGCTTTCCTCTGGAATCACCAGCAGGTTGCATTTGTGTTTTTGAGTGAAATCCCTCAACAAATATGGGATTGACTGTCATAAAATTTGGCACAGAATTTGTTTAATCTAGCGTCATCACCAGGTCAAAATTTAATCTGCCTAATATTTTTTGTTATTTTTATTAGTGATGAATGATGACAGACATGGTAAAAAATTATACTTGCTAAAAACCAGCATGGTAGCATTCTAACTGTAAGCATGTTCACATGCTGATGAATGTATTTAGCTTCACACACTGCTGTGTGTATAATGCATAAATATGTTTGTATAGCATGCATGATGCATTTCTGTGATTTGTAAAATATGTAATTTATCACCACTAAGGCAGAGGAAACAAAACTTCTGCTACAACAATGCTTGATTATGATGGTTGAAGGTTTCCATTGGCAACCGTACTGAGAAATTTTTTAACTCTTAAAAAACAAAGATGGCAAACTGTGCACCTTAAAATACTGATAAACTGATAGATAAAATTAAAATATTTGTTTCATGTTTGTTTTAGTGATATTTAAAAGCTGCTTTTACAGTCAGAAGATGCATGTGTTTTTTGTTATTATTATTATTATTATTGTTACTGTTGATAAACTGACACATTACATGTATCCTTATTACATCTTTTACTACTTACTAATATATGTATCCCTTTACACTCAGTAAGGTCCCTTTAAATCAAACTGTTACAGAAATACAATGCACAGCCTTTGATAAATTGATTGACCGATCCTGTCTGAAGGACAGCCAAGCAGCGCATCCGCGATTTATTTTAGCACTGTATCAATTTTATCAACTTTTTTCATGTACATGTGTTTTTATTTGTCTCAGTTTGCCCATTCATCTCAGTTCCTCTCAGGTATTTGTTAGCTTCTTCAGTCCACTTGAGTCTCCAGGAATGCTCACTCAGTCCTTCTTGCTTTACATGCAATAAAAATAAAACGTGGTCAGGTGTGCAGACCGCTGTAGAGTCGTCAGGCCTCCATTTCTCAGCTATGGTGAAATATCTGGTGGACGCAGATCTCAGCAGGTCCAAAATCCCAGTTGCCAGCGCAGTTCTGCAGTTTTATAGTACATGTTTATGTATCAGGTTCTGAAATACAAGACCAAGCAGATGCACTTGGCCAACACGAACAGTTCTGTCGAAGGTGCTTTCAGCCCTTAACACTCAACACTTCATATCACAATGTGATAGGAATGAAATGGTAACAACATGTGTTCTGCGTGATTGACTGTGACAGGCAGTCTTTCCATGTTAAAAACACCAGCGAGTTGCTACTTTTGTGGAACCTAATAAAACATTTATGACTGTGAGCATACATGAAGACTAAATGTCAGATGATTCCTCATCACTGTTAAAAGAAAGAAAAATATTTGCACCAGGGTCATGAACAACTATGTGATGCTGCTGGTTTCATTATTTAATACCCATGTCATAAATATCAAAATGTTAATTAGATGTTAGCTGAAAAACAACAAAACTTTGCTTATAATGATCATCATTCATCAAATAACAGACACTGTTAGACAGAAAAAGGGCTGCAAGTTATGAATGATATACACTAACAGGTAGATCTGGACAATAAGGAGGCAGTTTGGACTGTAATGACTCAACCATACTTTTGGATCACTGTCACAGACTTTTTAGCGGACTTGTAGCACAGCAGTTTCAACAGCATCTGCGTTCTTCATTGAGGACATTACCCACACTGACCTGCATACATGTCACCATGGTTACCAAAGGATCTGCATAAATATAAAGGCTACAGACAGATTATGAGATCATTTTCTAAACAGATTTTATGATCAGCAGATGGCTTTAGTCCAGCTTATAAAATTGTGCATAAATCACCATGCAATGACCGTGCAAGTGGCAGCGGACCGTCGCTGGATGTATGTCTGAGGTGTTTGTGTTTATTTACTGCGTTGTCATCCAGTGTAAATCCAAGGTATGTGAAACTGTGGAATTGTTCAAGTTTCTCTCTATTGGTGTTCAGGGAAATGCAGTGTGTGTTGGTGGTGCTGGACTTGTTGTTGATAGTTATTGTGACACCTGGTTGAAATGAGAGATGGAGCGCTGACAAGTCACCACAGTGTCGCCAGAGTACTTAAAGACCCCATGAAATGAAAAATACATTTTCCTAGTTTTAATACTGTGACTGTGTTTGTGCATTAATTGTTCGTGTATCTTATGCTATATGCTACATATATGTTGAAAAATATTTTTTTGTGTATTTTTACATCAAAATCCGGTCTTTTCTCTCATTGGAAAATATTTTGAATTTTTAATGAGTCATCTTGCATTCTGGGGCATTTCTAATTTTTCATCCTATGAAAATGCTTTATTGATTTCTTTTTTGTTTTTGAAGAAGAATACTGACACAAGCCTACTGCTGGGATGCATCAGCTCCATCGAATGGATGAACCTGTCTCTCCTTCACCAGCACTGCTGGCTTCGGCAACAAGTTCCGACAAGTAGCTACGGCCTGATCCCAAAAACATTTCATCCCTAGTTGTAATTTAAGGTGGTGGCAAGAGATCCTCAACAACAGAGCAGAGGCTGTTATAATTAGCTTTAGCGTTAGTAGGGGTGGAGGGCAGGCAACCTTCATTCAGCATTCTGTGCACTTGGTTACTGTGCACGTCAATCCATATCCAGGACAAGTTCCTGCCTAGAGGTCTGTTTTTCCTGTAAACACGTCAATATGCCTAACTAAATCATACTCGGACATTTGTTTCATGGGACCTTTAAAGGTCATGGGTTTGGAGTGTTGGTACTGATGGTTGGAGATGTTGCCATGTCGACCAAGTCTGTGGTCTATCACTGAGGAAATTATGTGACAAGAGGATGAAAGGTGGTTTAAAGTTGAGGTGCTGAAGCTTATTACTTTTCTGATGATGCTAAATCGTACTGAATGCAGAAATGTAGTCAATGAAGAGGATTCAGACAATGTTGCACGGTGATTTTGGGTTTTGCGACAAGAGACGAAAGAGACAGCAGCCCTGGAGGCTATCTGGAGGCGAAATGCAACATTAAAGTAGGTTTTCTATGTGCTGTTGTAAACTAAATAAAGACAAAGAAAATACATGTTTTCTGTCAATTGGAGAGGTAGACTGAGGATGACTGACTGAGGATGAAAGTAGACAAACAGAACTGTTCAATATAAATCAAAATAACATGGATCCACAGCTTCAATCTGCGAGCCTCAGACGCCGGCACCTTTAAGACCCTCAACCTTGATGCTATTCAAGTTCACAAAGGCAACAAATCAAAAACTCTCCTTTCTGGCTCTGACCTCTTTCCCTCTGCTGCATGAGTCATGGCTGCCGCACCATCCCTTTCAATCCAGCTCAACATTTTGGGGATAATATTTAGCCAGATGTTAAGACATCCGTGATGCGGCAGAAAATACTTTTGTTAGGCTTAGCGAAGATTCATGCCTCTCATTCTGCTGGTGCAGAGGCCCTGATCCATGCTTTGATCTTGTCTACTTGGCTACTTGAAAAACGACATTGCTTTTCAAACCATCTCTTGTCTTCTTAAAAGTGGAATGACACCCTTTGGCACCCCTCACACGTTCTCGCACTCTTAACACATTTACATCAAAATGCCTCTCTTTAGTAGGGTGAAGGTCAGATACAGACACGGTTTGCAGACTGATGAATGTAATGTGGAGCCAAAGTTCACAAGAGCAAGTCCCGTCATGAAACTTTTAGCTGTGAGCAGTTATCAACACGTGCTGAGGTTAGCTCGAGAAGCTGACTGGCGTGTGAGTGAAAACAGAATACCAAGTCTGAAAGATGTCCTTGCATCATTTAAAGAAGTTGTGCGGGAACAAACGAATGTTTCATCTTGCACCTCAAATGTCAAGAGCTAAAACTTAAAACAGTCAATATTTTATGCTCACAATTGAAAAAATTACTACATAGTGTGTAGTATGAAGGAGACGCTTGTAATGATGATACCACAGAGAAATACAGATAGACTGCACAGTTCACCTCTGCCTGTTTTTTTTTTTTTTTTTTTTTTTACATTTTTCAGTATGTTGTTTTAATTTTAATA
>JAQFJB010324283.1:0-10804 GCA_029874875.1 Naso minor
AAACGGTGTTCAGGACCTACAAAGTCCTTATGGCTCATTGCTAGACGTACTGGCTGAGCAAATCTATTTGCTGCCGCTAGGCTGCGTCTAGACTTCTAGGATAGAGATCAGCTCCTCGATGTTAAAATTTGACTTTAAAGCAGTTAAAGAAGCATCAGTTAAAAAAGGCTCAGAAAACATGCAAGCCACCGAAAAAAACAAGTTTATGGTCAGAGACAAAAATACTTCAGTGACAAAGTTGTACGGGCTGAGTTTATAGAACACCAAGTCAATGGTGTAACCTTTGAATGTGTGGGCACTTGTGTTGTCTAAATAAAGAAAATAAATAAAGTTAAAAGAATCCGAAATATCCATTAAACCTGTGACAAAAGTCAGAGCAGGGCAGCAGACATGTAGGTCAAGATCACCTTAACTAGGAATCTTACGCAGTAGTACAGCTAAGCAAAATTATACAGAAGAGTTTGCAAAAAAACTGTGAGGATAACAAACGAATGCAAAAGGATGAAACATGGAATACAAACATAAAAGCAGGTATCAATAGCGAAAACTCAAAGAAGCTGAAAGTGGCTGCAATAGAAAAAGAGCAAAGCTTCCCAAAATTGTCAGTTTCTTTAAGACGACATGGCAAGTCTGAGTTGTTGCACTGAGCAAGAATCTACACCTGCTAGCACCAGCACACCATCCAGCACCACAGGAGACGAGAAAAAGACCACCTTAAAACAGTCCAGAAAGAGTTTTTCAACCACCTTACACCAAACAACCAAGGTCACATGAGGGCGCCACAACTCAAGAAAAGGTCTAATGATTTTATTCTTACTTTGGAAATTTGTCTGTGACTTTGAAATTGCTTGAAATGTCATTTGATATAAGGTCAGCATCAGACACAACATAGGATAAAAACTCAACAAATTCTTGGATAGAAACAGTTTTTGACGTGGACGGTCTGTAGATTACTAAAATTAAAACCGGTACTCCGGAGTGAACGATAAAACAAAGATGTTCAAAAGATGTAGAACTGTTGTGTGGGGTGGGGGTGCAGTTCAAATCTTTCTGAAAATAAAAGCAACCCTCCCTCCCCTGCCTGACAGTCACTTCACTGATTTTTCAGCATAATTTAAAATCAAAATAGAAAGCCAGCAATTTCCGCTATTTGAAGGATATTTCATCAATAAGGCTTATTAATTTCATAAGCAAAACACCTGTTGAGTTTCTCTGCATCTGCCCCTTTGATCTCTGTTTCAGTGTGCCAAAGATGGCAGCATCTGAGGCTCTGCGCTTGTTGGCAGTGCTGAACTGGACGGTGGAGAGGCAACTGAAAAGTCACACTTCTCTCTCAAAAATTAAGACTGAAAAAAGTAAATATCGATGCTAGTCTGGCAATGATTTTATCGTATGTATTTCGGCTCGTGAATTTGTTTACAAATGAATTTCATGTTTATTATTATATAAACTGATGAATTCTGGGGCAGTATAAACCCATTTAGGTGGCCATTGCCAGTGTTAGGATAGGTCCAGATATGAAAACAGACTTTCCACATGCCACTAAAATGCTAAAAAGGTCAATAGTCCTTTTTGGTCAGTTCACTTTGTGGACGAGCTGCATCAATTGTCCTCACATGCACAAACGCACGGCCTATGGAAAATAGGAGTGAGTGCAGCAGCTCTGGGAGTTTATCCAAAATGACAAGAATTGCGGCCCCAGAAAGAAGCAAGTAACTGCTTTGAAGAAATGGGTATTTATACCTACAGAGTCTTTCACTACAAGTATGGCAGGAGAAAAGAGGGGACAAGGAGGTGACGACTGTACTGAACAGTAGTGTCCGGACTGTGGGTCTAGAACGATGGCCAAGGATGAGGTATGCAGCCAGGTGAGAGTAGTGGAGGAACAGCGACATCACGCCTGGAAAAGGAATTATCTGACTCAGGGCAGTAACGACCTCCAGAGTGTCAGTGCACAGCCTTCTTTGGAATCCCTCGATGGGAGGCAGAGGTTGCTGGTCAGGACGATGGATGTTGCTCAGGCCCAACTGTTGAGCTTCATGCAGTCAAGCTTCACCAGCAATGAGTGCTGGGGAAGCTGCGGTGTTGGTAGGCGATCCTCCCTGAAGATGGGTCCAGATCACGACGAAATGAGGCCGCGGGAGCATCCACTGGGTTGTCCACAGGACTGAGTAGCAGCTAGTGAGGCTCACGTGAGAAATGAAGCAGCCCCATCTAGAGCGACCGGTGGTTTGGTGTCGAGCGTAAGGAAGGCCATGGATAGGGTCGGGGCTGTAGTGAGGGAGATAATCCTTTTGCACTGCCCTGAAGCCACATCCATGAAGCTGGCCAGGTGACTGTCCTTCTTATTCAGCTCATTGGAAAGCTTTTGGGTGTCCTCCTTGAGGTTAGTAAGGTTTTCTGGTTTGTTGTTGTTGGTATTACATAGTCCTCATTGGGTGTATTGCTACGGCTCATTTATGCTCCCTTTACATATCTGTATGTTTCAAACCATAAAACCGTCACTGCACTTACACTTCCATGCGTACCTTACATTGGGATGGACATTATGCAATACATGCTGTACAGAGCGCCTCTCAAAGCTTGTTGACTTGTTGTGGGCTCAAACACAACGGTCTTGCACTGACCTCCACTTCTCCTTCACTGCTGTCCAGCTGACATTCAGTTCCCGCCTGATCTCTTCCCAGCTGTTCTGTTGGAGTTGCCTGTCCCTGTTTGAGGGTAATTCTGTATCAACTTTCACTGCCTCTCCTCAAAATATTCTGCACTTTTAAA
This sequence comes from Naso minor, assembly GCA_029874875.1. Classification (NCBI taxonomy): domain Eukaryota; kingdom Metazoa; phylum Chordata; class Actinopteri; order Acanthuriformes; family Acanthuridae; genus Naso; species Naso minor. The sequence continues at coordinate 2,776 of JAQFJB010324283.1, forward strand.
AAATATTCTTCTTCGTTGTGTTTAGATCAGTCTTTAGTGGCCATCGTCAAGTATGTTACGTTAGTTGACTTAGCGTAGTGGTTTTCAAACTTTTACTGTCATGCCCCCCTTTAGAGGAAGAACATCCAACCCCACCCCCACCCCCCACCCCCTGCGCTTTTTTAAGCAATTTTCCCACTTGGAGGGTTAGCCAAGTTTTGTTATGACTGCTCTGCATCAACTCTGTGATTCACGGAGGTTGCTGAAAGCAACATGTGGGCTGCCTGCAGACAGAAGCTGCAGCTGCAGCAGCGGGTCGTTGTTGGCAACAGCTCGGCAAAAATAAAAGGCTGCCAACAGACAGAACAGTCGTAAGACATCAGAGGGAAAACCAGAGGACATTTTCTCACTAAACTATGACCCAGTTTCACTAAAATTGCTGTTTTGTGCAATGTGGTAGCATTGATTGTTAAGTTGTTGGTTTTTTCGAAGCCATGGGACGCTTCCGCGATACTGCCCCATAGTTTGAGAATCGCTCAGTGCGTTTACATGATGTGAAAGAAAATGTACTTATTGTGTTGGTCTTGCTATGACCAGATTTTTAAACTGCATGTAAACATTTTAGTCTGACTGAAATCATACTAAATCAAATCTCTCAAACTCGAGCTAACACACCCAGACAATGCCGAGGCCGAGTTACTCCTGTATGTGCCTCAACCAGATCCAGACTGGCCTAAGCAATCTGCGCATGATCGATGGTCCCCGCAGTGTCTTTGACCCAGAACTTGAACAGCACAAATTTGTAGAAGAAAGCCAGTATGAAAACAAAAATCCTGTGAGCATGGAGGGTAAGTGTGGATCAAATATGTGCCCAATATAATGAGTAAATATGAGGTATATAGTGCCGTAAAGTTGCCCATGTTTTTACCATTCGACAAGGATTTTGCTAGCTGCTTGCTAACTTGTTTGTAGCTTGCTTGGCTAACCGGAAGAAGGTCAAATAGCAAGCAGCTGAACAGGGTATATCGCTCCCTTCCGTAGCGAAGTCGGACAATAAATCAATCCTCCCTCAGCGCATGTATACTGGGACAAGGACAGTAGTCCAATTAAATGGCCTAATTGGGCTATAACCGCAACTAAGAACAAACATCAGATGCAATGAGTTTTTTTAGTTAGACTGCCACTGAACACTATCATTAACTAAAAATGTGTCTACGAAACAACACAATAGCCTTTTTTAAAAAACATTTTAAGCTGTTCAGTTAAAAAAATTGAAAATATTCCAGGTGGGGAGAACAGGAGCTCAGACACACACAATTACACATTAGGAGCAATTTGGGCATTAGTTCCTCATCCAAGGACACTTTGACATGCAGACCAGAGGAGGACTGAATCAGCAGCCTTCAGATTAAGTGACCACCCGCTCCATCTCCTGAGCTACAGCCGCCCCAGATGAAGAGCTGAGATGAAGGCTGCACCCTCCAACGTCTCTCAGCCAGATACCAAACTCTTCATTTTCACTCTGCCCTGTTGTCTTTCAACTCATATTGTGTGCAGCATAAAATCAGATCACTGATGCTTTCAGAAGGATGGAAGAATGGCCAACTGTTGCATAACGTTGCCTAGGTTGTAGATCAGTGATCGACTTTATAGTTCTACCATCTGCTCTGTGGCAGTATGTAGTTGACACTCAGGTAAAGAGAGGAGCAGAGCTGTCAACTGATCACCACCTGGTGGTAATTTGGGTCAGATGGCAGGGGAGGATGCTGGGCAGACCTGGCAGACTCAACCTGTCAAGATGGTCTTCAACTCCAGCAGAGCTTTGACTGCATTCCTGGGGTGGCGTGGGACATGGAATCCGAATGGGCCATATCCCTTGCCGCAATTGTTGAGGCTGTTTTAAGCTGCGGCTGCAAAGTTGCGGGTTCTAGTCATGGTGACCTCCAAACCCACTGGTGGACAGCAGAAGTGAGGAGGGCTGCCAAGCTGAAGAAGGAGTCCTACAGGGCATGGATGGCTTGTGGGACTCCTGAAGCAGCTGACTGCTACCGGCAGGCCAGGCGGCACGTGGCTTTGGCAGTCGCTGGGGCAAAAATTTGGGTGTGGGAGGAGTTCAGTGGGGCCATGGGGAAAGACTTTCAGTCAGCACCGAAGAAATTCTGGCAGACCATCCGGCACTTGAATAGGGGAAAGTGGCAACTCGTTCACACCGTTTACAGTAGGATTGGGGAGCTGTTGACTTCGACTGGTTAAATAGTCAGGAGGTGGAAAGAATATTTCAAGGATCTCCCCAATTCCACCGACACGCATTCTGCAAAGGAAACAGAGCTGAAGGACTTGGAGGTGGGTTCTCTCATCTCTGGGGCAGAAGTCACCGAGGCAGTTAAACAACTCTGCCGCAGCAGCGCCCTGGGGGTGTATGAGATCTTCCCTAAGTTCCTAAAGGCTCTGTATGTTGTAGGGCTGTCCTGGCTGACACGCCTCTGCAACACTGCATGGACATCGGGGACAGTGCCTCTGGAGTGGCCCCCGCAACCCGGACCCGGATAAGCAGAAGAAGACGAGACAAGAAATATTAAATCAAACTTTCTGTTACCACCACTAACTATGGGTGTTGCCATCTTTGAAATGCCACTTTAAGCCCCAGTTGGAAGCAGGGAACATTACATGGAGAGAAGGGAAATGAAATATTCACTGTGCTCCTCTGTAATCTTAACTCAATGTTCCAGAGGGCATTTTAACCATCAGGAAATGACAGAATATGGTCTCTAAGAGGCATGGGCATTTAGAAGGACAAAGCTGAAAGGAAAGCCAAAAGCCAAAGCCAAAGGGAGGTGTGTTTAGAGAGACATGAGGACAAGAAACAGCATGAAGTGAATTTTAGTCAAAATTCTCCATCCTTCACAGAGTCAAAACTCAGAGAGATCTAAACACAGACATGACCCACATATTGATACCGTTCAGTCTGACTCGCACTTACAAAGGAAATGATTATCTCTGATTTCCATCACAAAGAGACATCTTTACATTCACTTAGAAATCACAGAAACACATTAGAACTTCCCTGAAAACTAACACACTTGAAGTTTTCTTCAGTGTAAACAGGCAAAGTTTTACATCCATGAGTACACAATGAGACCTTATTTATAGCATACTTTTTGCATATTCTTATTTGTGCCAATATGACAAAATGTGAACAGACTCAAAACAAGGCTAAAAAGATTAGCAGTAGCAGAAGAGCAGTACCTTAAACTTTCATTACAACAGCACATTTGAAGAGCTTTAATGGGATCCTGCTTTTTGACTGTCTCGATTTTCATGCAAAAGTCAAATTTCATACCAAACCTATTAAAAAAGAAAAAAAAAGGAAAGAAAAGAAAAAAAATGGTAGGACATGCAACTCTTCACATAGAAGGAACTCAAGGATCCATTTTAAATACAAGCCTGCTCCTCTGCACTGGCTATAAATTACAGGAGGCCAGCCAGTTCATAGAAAAACAGCAGGTAATGGTGACAGTAATTACACTTTTACTTGGGTGGAGGTGAAAAATTACTACATGTGAGCTCTGCATGGATTAAAGCCATTGACCAGTACTGTTTGTTATGCTCACCCCAGCTCCCCAAGAGACAATAATCCTGTCTGGTTAGGACTTTACAAATTTATTGTGAAAACTTGAAACGTCCAACACACATGTCCAATGGATGTAATAGATCCATGACATATCCTGCAAGGAAACTACACTGAAGTCAGAGACAGCTTGTGTCCAGTAGTTTTAAATTAAACATTTTTGTATACCCTCTCTATATATACCTATTGTAATGAGTGATGAAAACACAGGAAGTTTGAGAAAGATGAAAATTAGGACTTTGACAACAAAAGTCAGCATAATGGCAGTGCTGAGTGGGAGACATGTCATAATGTTTGGTGTTAACATGGAACATTCAGTCTCCAGCCTTAAAACAAAATATCCCTCCTCTCTCTATTAATTAAATGAAATTGACGTCTCAGGGTGCTCAGTAATTTTGCTGCTTTCTGCTGATAATCAGTTAACCAATGGTGTCCCAGCTTTTGTTTGTTTGTTTGTTTGAATGAAAGATTTTTGTGGATATCTGGCTCAGGAGTTTAAAAATCTGGTCTCAGAACCCCCACAGGTGGTCACCAGGGGATTAGTAGTAAAACAAAAAACAAAAAACAATCGGATGGACAAAATGTTGCTTGTTTTTCTGATCTCTCCCTTTCATGTGATGTGCAGCATATATTTGCACCCTTAAAATGCACCATGTTGATCACAAGACTTAAAATTTATTTTAATGTTATTTTGCAGGAAATATAATTTTAAAATAATGACATACTGTTCAAGTCCCCTTATATTAAAACGAGATATTATGTGAATGCATCAACTATTCAAGGACTATAAAAATAAAAAACTATTTTTTTTACATCTGAGTGCAAAGGATAGTTTGAGAAATCACACAGCTCAAAGAAAAAAGCTGTCCTTTACTCTGCTGCTACGGCAGCAGATACTTGAATATCTCTCCCACACAGCAGCAGCGTGAACAGGATTTGGTTCAAGCATTTTGTTTGAATATGCTTTGGGCTCTGCACAGGCGCCTCCCCTCACTGACACCACTGCACATCTCATGCCGTCTGTCTGTCTGTCTGTCTGTCTGTCTGTGCTGTTTCCAGTCAGAATGCTCTCTGTTACTCCTTCGTAAAAGAATCAGACAAGTTTTACCAAGAAATAAAGCTTCTTCTGGGCTTTTTTTTAAACCAGGGTGGAGATGTATGATGCCCACGACAGGTTCTCTATGATGTTGATGTTGTGAAGTTTTTGTCATAATTGTAGAATGTATGAAGTTGTCTTTTTAGTCAGTACAATACGTATAAAGCAGTTCTTTTTGTGATGATTGTCAGATCTTGCTAATGACCACCAGAACTAGAGCTCAAATCCCCAAATTCCAACAGACAAAATAAAGAACACATGAGCTCTAAGTCCTCAAAAGCTGTTAGGATGCTCAAAGAGTATCAACAATAAAAACACTCATCTGTAATTCATTGTAAATTCTTTACATTCTTAAATGGGATCTGCCTGGATTGGCAGGGGGCCACTGACTAGTCAAACCAGAGTGTACATTTAATATTACCTTTCAACTATATGTACCATATTAATGCTGAATACCAAACGATCTTTAAATGTCGGTACGCAGTTTTCCAGCCATGTTTATGTAAGTCAACAAAGCAGAGCTAACTGTGACACTGTACCTTCTTCGTTCATGCTCCAGCTGCCATACTCTGGGTCCACTGTGTAGCCACAGGTGCCCAGTTCAAAGCTGCAGGAGCCGTGCAGCAGCTGCTGCTCCGCGCTCAGGACTCCCCACAGCAGCAGCACTGCAAGAGGAGAGACAAGAAGCATCCCTGCTGCAGAGTGAATGCATGCTTTACTTATCTGTATTCTAAGTTTCTTAGATAGTGTATTTGCTAAAACGGAACAAAACCAATAAAACCGAAGTTTGAAGAAAAATAAAACTATGGCACAGGTGGAAAGTTTGGTGAAAATTTTTGCATTTTGCCTCGGAAGTGGTCGGACTTTACCCTGGAGAGTGAGACACACGCCGCTCATCGTATCCGCTCTTGAAGTGAGTTTGGGATCTCCTCTGTAGTTTCCCGGTCTCCCTTTCAATTACACAAACCCAAAAAGCAGAAACTGCTCGTTCAAACCGTCGCTACTGTCTCTCACAGGCTGTTACGATGTCAGCAGGACAGATGGACTGTTTGTCCGGGAGGATGGATGTGCCGGCAGCTGCGCTTCACTGCCAGCGCCTCTCCGCCTCCTGCTGCTCCGCTCGCTCCATGAGACAGGGCCGCGCCCAGACTAGTTCAGGGCCCCCGCCCCCCCAGTCACCCTGCAACCATGGATGTATGAGTGGCCTGAAAGAAGTCAGTAACATCCTAACAAAGTCTGTAGCCTGTTCATGGCATGCTACATGGGGGGTTACACAATTAGCCTAATTTTCTACCTAGTGGTGGCTGGTGAATTTTATTTTCCTTCATCATTCTTTAAAAAAAATCTAACTCACTAATATGGAGACATTTTGTTCATCAGCCCCACATTGATTGGACAACTTTATTACAACTCCGTAGTTGTGGTTCCAGAGGAAAGTGATAAAATTTTGCGTGTTGGTCCATGTCGGTCCAGTTTGACCTGAACAAAAACCTGTGTCCACGTGTGGAGGGAACGACAACAATGCAGGCGCCTGTGGACGTTTTCACGAAGCTGACCTGCACTTTGTATTAATGTTAAGTAACGAGGGAAAACTAAAAAAAAAACACTAATTCGTTCTGAAGTGACGGAGTTTATCATCAGTGAGTTATGTCACAATGCCTGAGAATTACTGACTGCACACACATCAAAGTAAAACAACCGCTTGCTAATTTCCACAGACTAGATAACAGAAATGGGAAACGGAGTTCTAAGGGTTAAATGAACAGGTGCTGTGTGACGTTAAGTGGTCATGTGATATGCATGCAGTTTGGCTGGAGAGGAGAGCGACAGAGCTTACACCACGCATATGGACAAGGAGCGTCTTTGCTTTAAGACCCCGTCATAACTTTAGAATGTAGCAATGTGGATGCAGCTTTAGGTTACAGGATTGTTTTTCTCTGTCTTGAGGTTGTTGCTTTCATTGTCCAGATGGTCATATCGAAGCTTTTTGGATAATCTATCGAAAGGAGACACTCACTCTCGGCTGCCACCCACTGTGTGGTGGTGTACGTACTCAGGGAGCTGGAAAAATGTGCCCCCAAACTTATATCTTTTGTATTAGAGGAGGCGCAAACTGCTACAACCTACAACCAGAGTCAATGGGCAAAGATTCTTGCAGCCTGGACTGGAAGTATGTCACCTACCTCCAACTTTCGACAACAAAACCTTTAATTCTACATTTTGTTGACCAAAAAAAGAAAAACCCCATAGAACCCCCAAAACCCAAAAAATGCCAGACCCAAAACATTAACTGCTAATATTTGCCATGCCCATTCAAAACAAACAAACAAACAAACAAACGGTGTATTTAGCTGCAATCAGTGACCAGCTGCTCCTGATTGGACCACAGAAAGACAATTAAAACATATGTATGGAATCAAATAATCTGAATCAGCAAAGGTACTCTGGTTGTACATTATGAACATGCTTACACACAGAACACTTTACAACAATTTACAGAAAGATAGCAACGAACATACAACAAAAGCTGTGACCCTGGGTGAAAATAAGTATAGAACTAAAGGGTAAACTCAAGTGTACAGAAATAAGGGTTACACTTCGCACTTGCAGATAATTCAAAATGCTCCTCCCCCTCTGTCTTTGTCTTTTTCTCTCTCAACCTTTTGGTGTGGTCAGATCTCCGCCCACTTTGAGTCTGGATCTGTTCCGAGGTTTTTTTCCTGTTAAAAAGAATTTTTTCCTCACCAGTCGCAGAGAGCTTGCTCATGTGGCAACTGCTTTCAACTGTTGGGTTTTATAAATCTAATACATTTTGTACAATTTACTTATAGAGTGTGGTCTAGACCTACTCTACATAGGAAGTGTCTTGGGACAACTTTGTTGTGTTTGGCATCATATGAATACAACTGACATGACATCATTTGGATAGTCTGCTTATAGACAGTTTATAGAGTATTGGTGACATTCCAACAACATACCAGTTGAAATTCAACAGTTAGGGTTAGGGTTCATTTTTTCTTATACTTAGCCTACTGCAGTAAATTTACTCTTCAGTACATTCACAAATATTTCCAGTGTACTTTCTGATATTTTTAAACATTTAGGGACCGCGCCCGTAAATCACTGGAGGGCAAGGACCCTATTGTAATTGTTTCGTGTTTATTATTGTTGTTCATACTTACGCGTCATTGAACCCAAATTTGATCCCCTAAACATGCTCAAAAACTCACCAAAATTGTCACGCACATCAGGTCTGGTGAAAACTTGATAAAATGTAAAAATTAACCCCCAAAGGGCCAAAATGTGCTCTCTAGCGCCACCTAGAA
>JAQFJB010324338.1:0-10790 GCA_029874875.1 Naso minor
AAATGCAATTTTAACAATAGAGTAATAATCTATTGAATTTACACAAATCATGAATGCTTTGTAAATCCTTTATTTACTTCTAAAAATAAAATAAGAACAGTGTGACTAAACTAAATGACTCAAAAAAACAGGCTGACATTGCACTCAGGATAATGAACTATGCAAAGGATTTTGTATGTTGTTTTGTCCAAATGAAATAAACCAAACATAAAAACAAAATAAAACAATAAGTAGGTTGTAGGTATTGTTGTTCCTCATCTACTTTATGGAGTGTGTTTGAGAGAATATGTTTAATATATAATAGGTTTAAGCAGCTATATCAAATTCTTTGTAAATGAACAAAGTATAAAATATACTAAGAGCTCAAGTGATGTTAATAATCTCAAATATTTTCAGGTCAAAAGGCTCCAATCCAAGTGAAGTCACGAGTCATTTCTGTTAAAGTCCAAGTCGAGTTGTGAGCCTTTCATGACATTTTCAAGTCATCAAATTTCTGACTTGAGTCCAAGTCATGTGACTGGAGTCCACACCTCTGGTTCCGCCAGTCTAAACTATGATGTTTGTCAATTTACAAGATAAGTTTGCAAGTCAAGAAAGTCACAAAGACCGTTCCATTGTTATTAGGGCTGCTCCCACGTAAACGTGGCCTAAGTCTGGTGATGCTATGTGCAAAGTGGCAAGTTATGGGCACTTCCAACTTTATGATGTAATACACCGTTGTGGTATATGTATTATGTTGCGTTCCATTTTCTTGCACTGCCCCCATGTGGCTGTGGCTGATAAAAATGCATATTATATGTTATAGAGAAATATCAGATGCCTTTAAACAAATAGCTCAATTCTTGTTATGCAGACAGCCTGGCAACCACGCAGAAGAACATTTCCGAAAATATACAGTCAAATTGATATTTTCAATAAAGCCGGAATTATTACATCCTGGTGATGCTGAGAAGCGAAGCATACCTCCAGCGAATTGAAGGCAGTGAAGTGAATGTATCTGTAATCAACAGTACGTCTTCTCATTACAGAGGCCATCCAGCTGTACAGAATGACAACCAGTCAATGAAGATGCGGCAGTAATCAAATCATCAATACACCAAGCGCTGCCTGCAGAACATCAAAGTTGTTATCTGTGTATGTATGAGCAAGAATTAATGCAGTGAATCACAGAGGGCTATAGATTTAATGAGAAGCTGTTTGTTTACATTCTGTGCAATGCAAGGCCAACTATTTCTGCACAGACAGATCAAAGCTATTGACATTATTTGCATTTTATGGCTAATACTCATTGAGTGAGACTTTACAGGACATCCAAACTTCCATATTTATTTTGATTACAAGGATTACACAGCAAGTCAACACTTTCATTGTTTAGAGCTTCTCATTCACCTCCATGTTCTCTCTTTCTTCTGTTTAATCTTTTCCACATTATCTTTTCTACCCTTATTTATTTGTCCACATACAATCAGCCCTCTAAATGGAAAAAGGTAAGTGCCAGTGCTCCCCTTGTTCACCTGTTGGCATGTGAATTGTTATCAGCAAATCTTCAAATAATGTCTACGTTTAGAAATTCTACAGTGAATTGAAGATACTAGAGGATAATATTGATTTTCACAAAATTTATTTATTAAACAAACTACGTGCAGTTTCTACCTCAGTATTTGACTATATATATTTGACTGTGGGAGAGCTGTGTCATCATCGGAAGCCTCTCTGGTTGGTGTTCTCTTTGTGCCCTTTTGGAGCCACGCCAACATTACTGTCTATTTTTTATTATTCTTTTGCTTTTCCCCGTTTATCCAACAATGTTGTGACTCATGAGTTAGCATTAATGTGACGTTCCACTTCCTCGAGAACAAACGAGATGGCGTCACGTAGTCCTTGAGGAAAGAGAGAGGCGAGCGTCACGAAGTGCACCCTAATGTAATTTAAGTGTCATTATGGATTGCCAAGAGACACTCTGAAATGGAGAAAACAGGATAGGGTACTGAGAGCTTGTGAGAGGTCCCAGTACACTGTAAAACGTCCCAGTATGTCAGGGGGTAAAATCTAGAAGTGGGGGTACTGTGTACCAATGAGTACCGGCCCACTTAAAGTACTGCATACAATCCTGTTACAGATCAGTAGATATTGCCCTTCCTCTGCAGATCCAAAAATTTAAATGTAGCAGTTTCTTCCAAAGCTTCTTTTACATGCATCCATCCTTAGCCAGCCTGAGAGTTAACAGGTATGCTAGCTGCTGTATTCAGGCACAACACTTTGGGCTAAATGTTAATATCAGCATGCTATTCATCACAGTGACATTAAAACACTGGCAGACTCAGGATGTTTGAGGGGCAAAATAGTAAAAAGGTCACCTGTTGTGGTGGGGCACCAGCGTGCATCGGAAGGGCACCTGTTTTGTCCACTAGAAGAGCATCCAAGAGGGCACTTTCACAGTGTTTTTTTGAACATTAGATCCAGGTCAGGTGAGGGTGCCTGAAGTTACTGTGGCCGTGCTCTCTGGAGCAAACTGCCTGCTGACCTGAGGTCCACCACAACTGTGTCCACATTCGAAAGCAAGCTAAAAACCTTCCTGTTTTCCCAGGCTTGTGGATTATTGTGTGTGTGTATGTGTGCGTGTGTGTGGGAGGGTGAGCATGGGTGTTTTTTCATGTTTACACATGTAATGTTTATAATGTTTTTTTAACTACCTATGTAAAGCACATTAAGCTCACTTGTAATGAAATGTGCTATATAAATAAAATTGCCATTGCCATTGCTATTACCAGGAGGGAGCGATCAGGGGAATTAAAATGCTGCCTGGCAGCTCAATGAGAAGTTTTACCATCTTTGTGTCGTGTGTTAGCATGCTAATATGTGCAAATTAGCACTAAACACAAAGCACAGCAAAGGATTATTTATAAGTTCTTTCTTTAGGCCTAGTACTGGTAATTCTTGTGTTGGGCAAACTGAATCTTTTAGCTGGAAATGGTGCTAGATGGCAAGTCAGAGATCACCCAATTTATTACAATCCATGTCTCAAAATCACAAATGTTAACCTCAGAGTGACATGACAACAACAACAACAACAACAACAACATTTCAAGCAAAATTTCTTGCCAAACTATCTATTAGGTATTCAGGAATTTCTGATGAATGTAAGATCGGACCTGTTGGTGGTGCTACATGAAAAGTCAGAGGATCACCAGAGTTAGTACGATTCATCCTCTGACGGCCATGACTGTCTACAAGATGTCACAGCAGTCCATTCAGTTGTTGTAGAGGAAATCATTCTGGTACACAGACTGACTGACTGACTGACGGACAGACTGACGTTGACATTTCTTGCCCCATGCTACTAGCAAGGCAACAAACATGTCCTCTGTTTGTCAGTTGTTCTCTGACACCATGTTTGTGTTTTCTTGGAACCCAGTCACTTTGTAATTGCTCCTTCTCACAATATCTAAGCTTTAATCCTTCTTCTGAGGAGTGGGTGTGAGGCTGTTTAAGGATTTTGGCAATGCTGAGTGACTATATTAGTCTTTCACTCAGTCACAGTGGGACTGGATTATGAAGGACCATATGCTAACAATAATCGTCTGTCTAGGCATCTGTCAAACAAAATCTCTTAATATAGTTTCCATCAGAGAGCTGGTAGCAATTTCACCGACAGTGTTGGAAGGACTTTTAAAAAGGAATGTCGTTCAGAGATGATTTGCAGCTGATAAGGAGACTCGTATGGGATTTGCATGCAAGGCTTTGGTACATTTACTTCTCTACAATTAAAATTACTTCAGCAATCAAAAGCTAAAAAGGATGCCAGGGCACATGTGCGTGTGCACATGGAAAAGTTGTTATTGTCCTTTGGATGTTTGTGAATATTCTTTTGATCGTTGCTTTAAATATTTAATCATGTCATCATCCCTCCCTTGTTGTTTCTCTTTTCTTCAGCATTATTTGTTTGCTTTGGATATTTATCTTAAGTAGTCAGTCACACCAAAATCATCGTCAGGTTTCTTTGCCTGATGGGTTTTCACATACAAGGTTTGTCTTCATTTATTGGTGTATAAGATATAACACAATACAAATAATGTAAATCCAAATATATGCAAGTTCTTTATGTCAAGAAGCATAAAAATATAAAATTTAAAATTGCCAAGAAAATACAAAAAAACAACATGCACAATATGACATTTATTGAAATAATAGAGCTCAACAGTTTTGTAACGTAATGTGCAAAATATTGTCCAGTGAATGTACAACAGTTAATAATATTATATTATTATATTAAAATATTTCATTATTATATTTAATGTAACATATTTTCTAATATTTTACATTAAAATATAAAATATATTTTTATATTAAAATATTATTATTATATTAGAAGAATATTTGCAATGTGCAAGATAGAGTCCAAGAACAGCATTAAAGTGATACACTGATTTATGCGTGTCAGATTTGCATTTGTCAGCTCTTGCATTGGCGTAGAAATCAAGAGTCACTGTTCATATCACGGACTTGAGTTACCCGCTGTTTTTCTTTTTTCCTGCTGTGATACTGAGGACGCAGAAAAAAGTTTTGAGTTGATTTAGGGTTTAATTTTAAAACTGATTATTGTTATGAATTTGACAAACCCTCCTGAGATTACCCATAGATATTGCCTCTTGGTAACAGTTTTGCCACAGTATCTAAACATTTTGCAACATGATTTAACTCCCTTGTACTCTGGCCAGTAAAATAAAGGTTTAGACTCAAGTTTTTTAATGTTCATGGCACTTGTAAAAGCACAGGAAGGAGCCAATGAATTTTGGAGTAGTTCTAAACCAAGAGATAGATACACAAATGACAAAGAGATTGGCATTTGGCCAAGGATGAATACAGTAAATGCCCTTCATCTTAAAATGAAGTAGCCCACAGTGAAGTTCAACAGTGACAACTTAGAGCCATTTGTAGAAACAATATAACTCCAAATCACCATCTACATTTACAGTAACTGATTAAAGCTGGGGTAGGCAGTTTATCTCTGGTGTTGTTGTGCTAAAATTCCATTATAACCTTTCAGCATTTTGTAATTCAGGTGGTCTGAAAGAACACTACACTTCTGCAGCTCTCTGTTGCTCTGTTTGCTCTCTATTCAGAGCACAGTAATTTCACAGTAGTTTCAGAGAGCATGTGTTCTTACTGGCTGCACTACACTGCACTTTTTAGCAACAGGTGATGTCACCACAAGCTGATTGGCTGTTGAAAGAAGTGACAAGCCTTACGCTCTAAAACTCGCCTCTGGCAACAAAATTGTCTGCAGGCGATACCGTCATACGGCTTGAGTCGAGCTGAGATGGACCAGTTTACTCGGCTGCAACTTTTCCTGCAACCGTTTTTTTAATGTTGTCAATCTTTGGTGCAAACTGGACTCAAAAGAGAGAGTGACAACAGACAAAATAAAACACGAGCTGGAACAAAACAGGAAGGGGAGGGTGAAGCAGAGTTGCTTCCTCAGGAGTCTCATGCCACAGCTATTTTGCCCACCTTAGCTTTAACATGTTGTTCCTTTGATCCTTTTTGAGCACAAAGGAACAGTGTTTTCATTAGAGAACCGAAAACCAAGGTATGACTTTTGAAACAAATACTCATACATCGTTCAACTAACTTCAGTCGTATTCACATCCAAATGTGCTGACATGAAGAGGCCTCAGCTCAGCACAGGTTTGCATTAAATCTGTATGTTTGGCAATATTCACACAGTATAAAGATTGCTCTTGCAAATTTGTAAATGACAAAATAGTCAACTTTTGGATTTGGTGAAGGTCTGCGATGACAGATGTGAAGTTCATTGCTTATGTTTCCAGATCACTGTCAATCAAATCTTGCTAATAAAGCAAACGAGAACGTCTTAATATTTGATATATATATAAAAAAGTAGCGGTTTTACTTCATTGATGCTTTTTCAGTCAGAATTCAGTTACAGACAAATCCTTTTTGTGTCCATAAAGCACAGACTGGACCCCCTCTGAGCACTCTGACTCTTTGCCATGACACAGCAGAAGTAACCGCCGAGACGCCATCCCACAGTGCACTTCACCTCGGTGCTGGAGCCATAGCGACAGATGGCCAGAGCTTGTTGACATTTGACCATCACTATTCTCCTTCCATTTTTGATAAACTGTCACATCCTGCAGTTTACATGTGTCCAAAAATGTCATCAAATGTCAAGGAAATGTCAAGGGCTCGGACATGAAGACGGGTACACTTGGAGTCTGTGCCTGTGCAGATGATTTGTGCAAGCTACAGTGCCTACGATTTACCTCTGATGGCTGAATGAACAGCATTTTTACAGATTTTTTACCTTACTTTATTTTCAGAAGTATACAACAAAAGTGTGAGAGTAAGTTTGAACAACATGAAGAGGCAAATAAAACTGTCACACAGAACAAAAAGACTATGTTCACCCATGCTGATCCTTTACCTGTTACCCCTCCCCTTTAAGTGTAATATAAAATGACCCTGCCAGTCCATTTATTTATTTATTTATTTATTTAAAATAAGGGACAGTGCATATTAATAAACATTCACATGTAAATATGCCAGATTGTAGCCAAAGGCTAGTTTCCATCTGTAGTCCCTTGGCAGGTTGATGTTACACAGCAAGACAAAGATACACATTTACACAGAAAAACATAGAAACGATACAAAACACATAATACAGCAAATGATGACAAAACACCAAGACTATACAATACAGAGAGTAAGCCGGGGGTAGTGACCATCAGAGTACAGGTAAAGTGCTTGATATAATAAAGTGCCTAATAGAATATGAGCAAAGCATTAATGTATATTGCACGTAGTTCCATTACAAAATATAAAGTGCTGGTAGAATTGTACATGCACATGTATTGTACATGGCCCCTTGGTATTATTGCGCTCTGGTAGAATTGCACATAAACTTATTGCACATGGCCCCCTTGCACACAATTTCAGATAATTATGCATGGTCACAACTTTGGTTTACCCTTAACCACAGCTTCAGCCGCCTCTTAAAGGTTACAAGGCTTGAGCACTCCCTCACCGAAAGTGGGATACTTTCCCATAATGCGCAACCTTTAAATGACAGGACGTTTTGAGAAAAGGATGTCCGTCTACAGGGGGGCTCGCAGTCGCCTCTATCAGTGGCTCTCACAGTCACTCGTGAGGTGGAGCCACTGATAGACTTCTGTTTAATACACTCAGTCAGTGGTGGAGGTGCCAAACCATGCAAGACTGTATATACGAGGCAGGCAGATCTGAAGATATTAAAGATTTAAAGTTTGGTGGTAAGAGAAGGGCTTCCTGTCCATGACTTTAAGTGTTTCTTTAAGGCATGATTCGATAGGTTTAAAGGTTGTTGGTGATACAGTAATTGATATGTGAAAATATCATGGAGTGTAAAAACATAAGGGCCACACTGTCTGTCAGGGATGCTCTGATTTGTTTAAAATTACGCAAACTGAAGTTAACAGTTCTCACGATACTTTTAACATGACTCCTAAAGGATAATGTTGAATTCATTTACATTCTGAAGCTCCTCTGCTCTCAGAAAAATGTTGGAGGTGGACAGGCGGGTTGAGGATTTAGAAAACATCATGCACACAGTCCATGGCAATTTAGTTAAGCAAATGGCAAACTGATAATGAGTATGCACGACATCAGCGATGACTAATTCTTCCTTTCACCAGTATTGAGCTGCAGGAAGTAAAATGAACCTGCGCGCTTGTCCGACTGCTAATATTTCTCTCACCAAGCATGATGCAAACCTGTGACACAGTGTAAGAGGAAAGAGGAAGGAACATGTTTTTCTCACTGCTTTCATCTAACTAGGCTAACATGATTAACTAGTTGCCCTGTTCCCCCTCAGCCTGCAACGCTCTAGTTACCTCCCTATGCACCACACAAACCAGGACTTGCAGCACATGATAAATCTGTGGAGGCGCAGTAGAGAGGAAGATGAAGAGAGTGCTCACCCTGTTGCGCTGAGAAAATGCAAATTTCTTCTCTCATATTTCTTCTTTTTTTTCTTTGTCTTTGACCATCAGCAGCAATGAGTCGATTTAAGTGAGATCTACTTTCATTGCTTTTTAAAAATAAGGGATCAAAAGATAGATGACTCACAGCTGAAGTGCTCAATTCTGTTCAAGCCCTGCAAGGAATTTGTTTTCATCCAGTGACAATAAGACACAAAGGTTGATGCACTTTTGTTTCCTGGCAAATCAGAAAATACTATATTTTCTTTCTGATAACATAACATTTAGCTCAGTCCTGTTAAAGATTTCTTGTGGTAAAGTCCAAGAGTAAACTTAAAGTTGTCATATTATGCTTTTCTGTCTCTTTCAACCTATAAATGATGTTACAAAGTCAGATTACTGTTTTAGATGATGCCAGAGTATGAAATCATGAGGTAACTGTATGTAGCAGTAATCCCTGTGGCCTGTTTCTAATGGCTCTGAACGCTCTGTTCTCGTCAGTTTTTTAAAATCTCAGACCATTTGTGTGTCACAGTGTGCTGGGCTTCTCTATAGGTTAATCTGGAAGGCGTGTGTTTGAACTGGCCAATCAGAGCAGAGTAAGCCTTTAGAGGCGGGGCATGAGGTAAA
This sequence comes from Naso minor, assembly GCA_029874875.1. Classification (NCBI taxonomy): domain Eukaryota; kingdom Metazoa; phylum Chordata; class Actinopteri; order Acanthuriformes; family Acanthuridae; genus Naso; species Naso minor. The sequence goes on from JAQFJB010324338.1 coordinate 8,610, forward strand.
ACGGAACGTTTCAGACAGAGACAAAAGTCCTGGAAAAACCAGGGCTGCTGCAGTGAGCTGAATGAGAGAACAGACGAGTTTTTTGGGTATTAAAGTATGTAAACCTGCTCTAGTAGTAACCAAGAATAAAATATGAACCCAAAAAAATGAGCATAATATGACCTCTTTAATGCCTTGACTGTTTACAAAGTTTTTTCTCCAAGTTTGTATGTGTTCAAGTTCCACTTTATTAAAAATATGTTAATATTTTGAATAAAGTTAAAATATATTAAAATATGTTAAATATACAAATACTTTTAATTATTAAAAATCTATTTGAAAATGTATATTATATTAAAAATAAGTTAATATTTTAAAAATGCACAGAATCTGCAGCCTTTGTTCTGTGAGGCTGTACACTCTGTAGGCACATCAGTACTTGGAGCTAAATGCTAACAACTACATGCTAACATGCTTAAGAAAGAAATGCCAGAATGTTGATATTTAGCATTGTAACACTGCTGGCATGGCTAACAAAACAGAATTACTCTCTCACTGTGGCAAGAAAACAAGACAGGTATTTGTAAGCAGGAGGAAATAAGAGGAAATTCCAAATTCTCAACAGAATTAGTACTGTAAGCTAAAACTTTACTAAAGAATGACCTAAAACATGTCTCATTGCTAATACCCCTTTTCCACTGGTCAAAAAACCTGTGTTAACCTTTCTGTGCAAGTGTTAGGGTTAGCGTACACTCGTCATTCACACCTGGGTCAGTTGACTCTGCAGTAGACTCGGGTTTTTCTCACCTCAGCTCGGCTCAACTCAGCTCAGCTTCTAATGTAGGCCTAAACGCGAGACCCAGGTGAAGCCGCTAATTTCTGATGAATTTCCCAGTGCCTTTTTTTCCCTTCTTCTTCTTCATCTGGTGTGTCATGTCATTCAGGCTCAGTGCCAGGATTTCATCTTTTAGTTCACACTAACCGGCACAGAGCTGAAAATGATTCCTGCCTGACTTGTGTCTCCATAAGCACAGAGCGTTTCTGTTGAGACAAGATTATAAATAGACAGCGCAGTGTGCCGCTCTCTCTCTCTCTCGTTAAAAGTCAACCTAGCTCACCCAGCACAGTGCTCTCTCTCCCTGCAATCAGTTTTTATAAACAGTGTTGCCAACTTGGCGACTTTCTCGCTAAATCTGGCGACTTTCCAAATCCTCTTGGCGACTTTTATTGTGAAAAGCGACTAGCCACAAATCTAGCGACTTTTTACGGTCCCAGTTTCCGTGAAAAGCACGTATCGCTGCCGTGAGCACCTCCCCCATCCCAAAGCACTCACAGGTGGTCAGAAGTGTCAGAGCGGCCCGCCCGGCTGCTGCTGCAGCCAGAGACCTGCACCGCTCCGCGTCCGGGCAGCAAATGAATCGCGCATGTGCGAAGCCGCCGCTGTTCCCTAACCTCACAAAGTATGACAATATAATATAGCCTAACAATTGAAGCACCTCAATGTGTTTATTGAAAACAAAAGAGGAGATTATAAAGTAAAAAAGGCATGTCAGCTGAGCTCGTCAGTATAGGTAACAGCTGATTGTTACTGCGTGTGCCCCACAGTCTATGGTCTGCGTCTGCCCCGACTCTGAAGCAGCGGCGGTGATGCAATGCCCCTGTGCGCCGCTCTTGCACGTTGCGCGGAGGTTGCCGGAGCACACATTTAATTTATTAGATAAATTTAATTGGTGCTGATTAAACTGAATGGTATTTTTACTCTTTTAAAACAGTAACAACAGAGTGACATTAGAGGATTTTTCCCATTTTTTGCTGAGCATTAGGCCTAGATTTGTTCAAAATAAGCCTAAATAATAGACGCCTGTTTTCTAGACCTATTTTTGAATTAACAGTTCATGTTGGTCTAAATAAAAAACCCATTAGCCATGGAGCTATTTTGAGATGCCTGATGGCCTAATTTCAATGGCAAAAAAATAAAATAGCCTAAATAAATAAATAAAAACAAACAAACCAAGACTCAAAATAATAAAGTTCATGGTAGTTGTATATGCATTTAGGGTGTTTTTACTCACTTTTTGTCCCTCCCACGACGACGTTACTCTCTCCGACAGCGTCAGTTCCATCAAGATGGTCAATTATGCAAATTGTGCGATGACGTCACACTCATTTAGCGACTTCTAGCGACTTTCAGGACAGCCAATA
>JAQFJB010324365.1:0-17259 GCA_029874875.1 Naso minor
CGCTCCAGTGAGTTTTTGCAGTCCTGGTTATTTTGTTTTCTAGCAGTTTACCGTAAGTCTAGTGTTTTTCCCTTCGGATGATTTTCTGTTGTTCATTTGCTACTTTTGCCGTTTTTGGCTTTTGTGTTTTTCGTACTTTTCATTCTTTCTAGTTTTTCCCCGCAAGGGTGTTTTTTGTTGTGACCTTTTTGTTTAATAAATTTATTCCTTTTCGACTCTGCATCTGGGTCCTGGCTCTCCTTGACACACACGTACCAAAGGTATTGCTTTAGATAAGATGGATAGCTAAAAGAAATACATTTAAAAATGAACTGCAGTGAGTGAAAATGCACTGAGTGGTTCGTTCAGGCAGTGGTGAGTATGATAAGGACACCTCAAAAAAAATCTTCAGACTAGATTTATTCTCAGAAAGCCTCAAAGATCGGTAGTAAATATTAAGCTGCCTGTTTAACAGTGGTTGAGATATTTTATTGTGAATTCTGAATTTCACTATTATAGCAGTGAAAGAAAGTCAGAGGCTCATAGATGTCAGAAGGTTTCATCCCTCGAGACCATCCTTGCATTTCAATACCCTCAAATCCTACTATTTAGTATGCCAGAAAAAGATTTTGTATGTCCCAGTACGTAGTATGTGAAATGCAGTATGCCAGAAGTACCGGGATGTTCTACTACATCCTGTTTGATTTTGCAGTAAGCAGGACAGCATGCGTTTTTCTGGCCATTCCGATCCACAATCCTCTGCGCAGTGGAAAATATGTCACGTACGTCACATTGTCACTTAGACATAAACAAAGCTGAAACAGATGACAGATGATTGACAGAATGACAAACACCACAATGACAGATAGTAGTACTATAAGTTTTGTGACTCCTATGTACAATAATATATTAATATTCTATTGCTGCACAAAGCCAAATGAACAAACTAGTGCAAATGTTTAGTTACATTTGAATGAGTTTTATCTTAGAGAGCATTCTTGCTCAACTTGTACTCCAAATTTTCGCACTAAGGCTGCAACGAATCAGGAGCATCAGAGTCAAAGTTCAAGGTGCACTATCATGGCGGAGTAGTATGTCCCAATTACAGTATGTACTTTGTGAGGGCAGCTGCAGTATGTATTACAAGCAAAAAGCAAAAGTATGCAGTTTGAACGCACCCCATGATTGGAAACAAAATATTTTGACTGTCTATCTTAGATATTTCAGGAAAGAGCGAAGCATTGGACTGACTGACTGACTAACTCTGCCGTCCCTGCAGCCAAAATGACTCGAACATCCTCTCCTTATTCCTTTCTATTTATCTTTTTGTGTAAAGACTTTTAGTAGTGATGGATGTCATCACTGCAGAATTTTAAAGTGCAATAATGCAATTTATGACAGCATGCCTGACGTTTGCACAGTTCTCTCTCTACCCCTCTGAAATGTAAAGTATAGGTTGAGCAGCCTTAAGTGTCTTTCATCCTTCGTTTTGTTTGATGTTTTGCTTATAGACTGTGAGCCTGTTCTGATGCATACTATACATACCTTGACGGTATGCCCCATCTATTTCATATAGATCTATGTGTGCACACAGAGAACTACAAAATGTCTGCTGAACTACAACAACCAGTGAAGCATTAGTAACTCCACACAGGTGGATCTCATACTGCTGATAGCACTGATGTTCACATATGAACCTGTTTCTTTGTTGCCCTGATGATGGTTTGGTGACCGAAAGCTTGGCTTTTTATTCTTTAAATGATACTTGCATGGATCTGAGTGTACAGAAAATTCCTAAGTTAAAAAATGACTTAAACCTGTGCGTCATCAGATTAACTGGCTCAAAAGATGCTGATCCAAATAGAAAAAAAAAAGTGCTGGCAGGAATGAAATGTCAGTCAGCTCTCTCCCTCTGCCAAATCTGAACTGTTACAAACTGAACTGCACACTGCCAGCATGGCCTCTTAGCTTTTCACAATACACTGTGCAAATATGCTTTGCAGGGCTCACATGGAAAGGATGGATGTGATGCAAAAGCATAAATAAGGCATCTGAAAACTAGGTCCAGCTGACTGTGACACAGCAGCCGTGTGAAAGCAGGTCAAAGAAAAGTCGATTTCCCCGAGGCTGAGCGTGTCAGCGGGCAGAGAGCAGGCCTTTTAACAAGTGTGACAGGCTGATGAGGGCAGTTTAAAAACACGGCCTGACTCTGGGTAAGGTCAGAGCACAGAGTGCAAAGGTTTCTGCTGTTGATCTATTGTGTGCAGGCGGCTTACCAGAAAACATCTGAGCCGAGGTGTTTGGTTAACAGAGAAACTGTGAACAGGTAAATGTGGCTCCAACAGTCTGTGGGCGGAGCTACAGAGAGCTGCACTGATCAAAAATAATTGACTGTGGGAACACTGAGGTGCTGGGTTATTTTGTTTTATTTACATAAGCAAATTTGCAGTAACTGTAACTGATTACAGTTACATTTATTTTGTAATTAAATTCCGTAATTTTGTTACATGTAACTAGTTACTCCCCAGCACTGTTAACAGGCAGAGTGTTGTTTCACAGTCAAGACTTTTGAAACTCGCTTGTACATGGTAAACTACCTCATCACCTTTTACACATCAGCATTGTTATAAAGTAAAGGGACGCACTGAAAGTGAGACGTAAGTTTAGCAGAATAATAATTTAGCTGAATGTGAAAACAAGAGTAATGAAATCTAGCAGTGCTGACATAGTTCCTTTTCTCTACAATAAAAACAGTGAGTTAAATGTCAGCATTACATATCAAAATGATGGACTGAAGTATGACATAAGAGTCAGTCTGTAAAATGATTCAGTACAGTATTACCTTTGCACTTTCCACTGTGTCCCTCAGTCTCTGCACCTCTGCGTGAGCTTCGTCTCTCTTCTGCTTAGCCTGCAGAAGTTGCCCCCTGAGCTTCATCACCTCCCTCCTGAAGGCCTGCTCCTCCTCCTCACTCTCCTGCTGCACCGCTGACAGCTGCTGCTTCAGATTAGCTGCACCAGAAAAAAAAGCAGAGGACAGAAAAATACTTAACAAGAACATCCGGTTCCTCCCAGTTACTCTACTCAATATCCATAATGATGGTTTTGTAATCATGAGCTGAGTGGGACGTCCTGACTGTGGGAGTGGAGGCAGGTTAGGGCAGACAGCCCCTATAGGTGCACCTGTATCCACTTTTAAGGTTTATACATGATAACATTTCAAATTTCCTGGGAAATTGTTATCATGTATATTGTGTGTTGTCATCTATATCATCTATATTTATAGAGAAAAAAAATTATTTTATTTTATTCTTGGTCATTATCATATTTGTAAGAAGTAGCTTATTCTTGTCCATTAATATTAGAATTCACTGCTGAGTTTACTCAGTATAGTTTTTGTCCAAATTTTGAAGAAAACCCAGATATAAATTATTTTGATGAAAAATTTTAACTGTTTTTGGGGGACCCCCTGCAGCACCTCCACGGACCCACTAGGGGTCACGCCCCCCTGGTTGAAGACCACTGCCTTAGACCATACTATAACCAGTGGTGGACAGTAACAAAGTAACTTAACTTAAGTACTTTACTTAAGTACATCTTTTGAGTATCTGTACTTTACTTGAGTATTTGCTTGTTTGGACACTTATTAGTTTCACTCCACTTCATTTCAAAGACAAATATTTTACGTTTAACTCTACTACATTTCTAGGAAGGCTGTGAAGTACTCGTTACTTTCAGGTCAGCTGTTTTGTTTTGTTTTTCCTAAAATGCACTTGGCCACATGCTGCGTTCTTCACAGAAGGAAACCGATCATTGGAGGGATTTCCATCGCTTTCCACAGACAAGGAAAAATACAGGGCAAATGTGTGCTGTGTGTTATGTTCCTGTGTAGACAGTCAAGTGGTTCAACAACAGCGAGTTCTTCAAAGCAGAGATGTAGTTTGTTTGCAGTAAAAGACTGTAAAGTGAAACCCTGCTTCCCTCAGTGAGGAGGAAGAAAAAAAGACCTGCTGATTTGTGGGGGTGGGGCCATGTGGTGTTTAAATAAAATGAAAATGACAACGGCTGTCCTTTTTGTTGATTCGACTGCATTTCTTTGTTTTTATAAGTGTTTCTATAGGCTTTGTATAGCATAGTTCTACAAGCAAGTCAGTGCGTGCTGCTTTCAGAGAGTTACAAGGTTCCATAAATTCATTTTGAAAACATTACAGCAATGCATTGATATGAAAAATAAAATGTACTTTTACTTGTACTTTTGGATACTTAAGACATTTTAAAAGCAATTACTCTACTACTTTAACTTGAGTACAATTTTGAGTAACTTTTACTTATAGTGGAGTAATATGTGACCAGGAATTTCTATACTCTGACTCATTTACTGGGGTTGAGAACTTTGTCCACTACTGACTATCACATTAATCAGCCAACAGGTTGGAGGAGAACACACCAAGGACACCTGGTGGACACTTATGGAATTACTGGTGGAAAACACTTTCCAAATGCCCCCTACTTTTTTACATATGCAAACTTTATTCTTTAAAAAAAACCTTATGAAATTATCAGCAAATTAAAACACATTCTTGTATAAAAGGTCCCAAAGTGCCTCTAAGAACACTTTCACAATAATCTACTGCAGCATTTTTAAAGCATCATTAAATCAAGTTAGAGGACAAAGCCTGTGCATTTTGGCCGGTAATAGTAATATATATTCTTTGTTGGTGCATTTTTTAAAAAAAATACCAGTTCTCCTTTTTTCAGTGAGTCAAATCTTTCAATCACTGGTTTAAATCCTATATGATTAAGTCTTTAGTTAGGTAAAGCAGTTTAAGCTTAATGCCTGTTTCAGCACTGTGCTGCTCTGTACCTTAGTGTGCAGAAATCATGGCAGTAGGAAAAAGACCTAAAGGATGCGGGAAAAGTTCTACAACTAAGGTTTGATAGAGTTAACAGTGTGTAGTGATGTGCACACAACATAGACAAGGAGACAGAGCAGATGGGTCAAACTGTCATCACTTTGTCATTGTGTACAAACTGTAAGAAGCACATTTGGCAACATGTTCTTGAGTTGACTGAAAATACAATCACAATACAACAACTCTGAGGCGTCAGCTTCTCTTCAAACTACCTTCAACTGTATGAAGGTTTGAGATATTCCCTCAGTTAAAACAGTTTTTGAACAAAGTGAAAAAGTGAGAGCGTCTGTGTGTTACAGAGGAATATATTCAGAGGCGACACAGATCATTGAATGGAGCGTCACTGAAAAAATAATCACTTGTAATTTAGCAGCAGTACGTTAGAGCTCTGACAGGTCCTCTGCAGGAAACCTGTAAAGGTTGAAATGTTGCTTTTTCTCTATGTGAGTCAACAGTGGCTGACTCAGGCTTTCTGAGGGGCAGCAAGAAAAACATGAAACATGCAGCAGCTGCATGTAGTGGAGGACACGCATGCAAAAACAGTCATGATGCATTCATGGTCAAACAGTTCCAGACCTATGTCAAATTTAAATTTGTTCGATTGTGTGACTCAGATTTGAATTCTCTGTAAAATCTTTAAAACTCTGTAATAAAAACACACAAAGAACAAATAACTACTAAACCATTTAGAGACACGCAGCAGGAAAGCCTACAGGACACTTTCTTGTCACATTTCTTCATTTAGAGGCATCAAAGACGGCTTCAATTAGTTTTTAACTGGCAGTCAAAGCACCTGTAATGTGTCTGGGCTGCTTAGTCCATTTTTTCTGTTTTTCTTTTTTTTTGTTGTTGTTCTTAAACAAAACCTTTAGACATGAAACCAGTTAAACTGACCTGTAGATTGGTAGTCTATTCACAGTAATTACTACATAAAATAGAGAGAAATTTAATATTCTGATCAGCATTGCAGCAATTATTCAAAAAACAGGTAATGAGTATTTTATGTGACACTTATTTACTTTCACCAAACCTTTCAAAATCTCAAGGTTCAAAGTCAAACTTGTAACAGTAATGTTTTTTAATTAAAGGGACCTCAAAACACAGTAAATCACAAATTACACAATCTTTGTTTATGATATTAAATATGCTCAAATTTCTGTATTGTAAATGAGACAAGATTATAAACTTGTAGGAACTTTAGAATTTATTCCTGAATCCTCCATCTTGAATATCTTGATAGATGCAAACAGGTGATGAGACCTTCCTGCGAGGAGCGTCCCAAACCCACCAACGAAGAAGAAGCAGATGATAACCGCGTCCTCTGTGCTGGTCGAGCTGGGGGCTCCTCATCGTCGCGGCGGTAGTGTCGGGGTTACACCTTTACTCACTGGGACCTCAGGCAGCGCATGGCGCCTGGAAGCAAAGAGGCTGCTGAGAGTGGCTCAGCGGTCTGCTGCCTCTTCTGGATGACTGCTTGGTTGATGTCCACTCTCTGCTGCTCCAGGACACCAAAAACACAGAGTCAACCTGCCCTGTGACACACAAAAACAGCTCATGAGTCATTTTGAACACAACTAGAAAATCTTGTCATTGTTGGTGGCTACTTTTTGAATTTGTATAAATATTTAACATAACACATCAGAATAGTTTTTAAGAAGGTTCCTATAATAAACACATAATACACCTATTGAAAGTTCACTTTAAACTATGAAAACATGTCACCACTGCTTCTCTTACAGTCTCAGAGAGGGGATTACTTACTGAGCCCACTGATAGAAAGGCGACCACCCCTCTCCTGCTGGTTCTGTCCTCATTCATCCTTCTCGTGTGGTCCTTCTCATCTGGTCCTCCTTCTCGTGGTCATCATGTCATCACAGAAATCCTGGAGTCCTCCACATCATCATTTCTCATGGGGAGGTTGATGTGGGGTATAGAAACATTTAAGTCATTTAAATAAACAAACATTCAATATGAGTGAGATAAGGATTTATGGAGGTTGTTCATTTTGTCAACTTAGCTTTTTTCTGGTATAACATCAACATCCACACAGTTAATCATCTATGAAGTATTAAAATAAGTGCAATGGTGAATGGACTTCATTTATTAAGCACTTCTCTAGTCTTTGGACCAGCTAAACCGCTTTACAACACAAGTCAGCATTTACCCATTAATACACATTCACACAAAATAAGTCAGCATTTACCCATTCACACACATTCACACAAAATAAGTCAGCATTTACCCATTAATACACATTCACACAAAATAAGTCAGCATTTATCCATTCACACACATTCACACACTAGCAGGTGGCTTCTATACTCATTCACACACTGATGGAACAGCCACGTACACACCAGAAGCCCTGCACGCCACTCTGGCAGCTGCTGTGGGAGCACACAGCAGAACGGGGCTGTCTGTCAGCGACTCAAAAACAGAACACCCACAGAAGCCACCTATCCTCTCTGTCCCAAATTACCAACTTATCATCGTTCCATACTTTAAATGCATTAGAAGCACCCTCTCAAAAGACTGCAGCATCGACCAGGACACGTAAAACCAGATCAAGGAGGCCTCATCCTCCTTTAGGCAGCTGAGAAAAAGCATCTTTGATAACAGCAATCTCATTCTACACATCAAAGTTGCAGTCCACAAGACAACATGGATTTCCACTCTTCAGTGAGTCGTGGACCATCAGCGTCTGCAACCTAAAGATGTTTGAGAAATTCTGCACAAAGTGCCACCAACGCATCCTAAAAGTGACCTGACAGGACTGTGTACTGCACTCTGTGGTCCTCCAGAGAACCAGCTTTATCATGCATTACTAACTGAGCTGGTTCTGCCATGTTGTCAGGATGCCAGTCAGTCACCTACCGTGAGATAGGTGACTGACTGGCATCCAGTGTGGCTAGCTCCAGCTAGGTCATCATTCACATGGGATCAGAAGAAGAGGCTGAAGGACCAACTAAAAACCTCCCTAAATAAGTGTGAAATCAGCCTGCGTCCCTGGAAGCTGCCGATGCAGGCAATTGGCTCTCCTGTTGTGGACTCTGCCAACGAGGAGCACAGCAGGCAGAGGAGAACACAAGAGAACATCACCTGGCAAAGAGACAGAGAAGAAAGATAGCCACATCTGCACCTGTCCCATTGGGTCAGGCTGACTCTTGCCACGTCAGTGCAGACAATATACATCCTGTTTGGACTATCATAGGACTGACAAACAGTAGTGGACGTCATAAGAGGTCATGAGCAGTGTGTGAGTGTGTGTGTTTGGGGCAAATGTCAGTCAGTGTAGTTCATCAAGCAGTAATTTCTCCAATTCTGCAACAAACAGGTCTGTGAGTCCTAGTCTGAGTCAGAGTCGCTGTCATCAGCACATCTTCCACGTGCAAAGTGACCCAGCCAGAAAGTCCCGCCTGGGAAGTCTCTGAGGCCAGTCGAGGTCGAAGGAGCAGAGTCCCAGTAATTCTCTTCCAGGCTCTCGCTAGCAGAGGATCCCAGGCCTGAAGTGGAAGAAACCCACGTTTCTGGGGTTTCCTCACACCGCTGCCTCTTTGAACTTACGTCCTCAGGGTCACTGTCCTCTCTCCTCCTTTTTAAGGAGGTGCTGAGGCCTGAGGTCGAGGGGGCAGAGTCATCCCACCTCTGGAACACTGAGGGTTCTTCATGTAGCAAAGGAAGCTCAAGCCGGACGGTCGGCTGCTGAGAAGCAGCAGTGCCAGTGCCAGTAAGAGTCCCAGCAAAAGAAGGACGCACTGGTCCAAATTCCTGCCAAAAACCATCAGGAGAAAACGGGCTGACAAGACAGGAGGCGTGTCTGCTGCCATCACCATCACCATCACTAGCTTCGTCACTATAATCTTCACTATCATCATCACAAGCATCATCACTATCACTGTCACTATCATCCTCAGTAACAGATTCGTTCCCAGAATCCTCACAGTCAGACAAGGTGTTGTCATCATCAGAGTCCTCATCATCCCCCTCCTCATCAGAGAAGAGAGGGGGAGTTCCATGGCCATCACGTGCCATACCCACCTCATACTCACCTTCTGTTTCCTCACCAGAGGAAATGGCGATCTGGGGGTCCTCGTTGTCAATTTCATCGTACAATTCATTGTACAATGACAACAAAGCTGCTTTACCTTTGTCGCCGTCGATGATCCCGATGACTGCAGGGAGGCCGTCGCCTGCAGGACGCTCATGGACATTGTTCACACCACCTGAGAAGAAAAAAGTTGATGGAAATAATGTCAGATTTTAATTCACAACAAATTTATGGGATTACATACGCAACAATCCAAGTAAAAGCAAGAAAAAATACAATTGACCTATATACTACCTCCCGCTTTAATACACGTGTCTCTAAGCATCCAGCACACAAGAGGCTCTTCTAAAAAATATATTAAAAAATGTGCAGTTCTGCTTCTGTTGTTCTGAACTGAATGACAATATTTTTCTGATACATTCGTGGGACACTTACTGATAACAGTTGTTTACTGTAGTTAATCACTTGGAAAAACTTGTACATGTTCACTTATTAACTCTTTTCACCATGACAGAAATTTTGACTGTAAAATTACAACTCAGTATATTTACATGAATAATAAAAGAAATCAATTGATTTGTGTTTGGAAACTAAATGTGATTGAAAATATCACATAAGCCTTTCACTGGTGTATCACAAACTTCTTACATCAGTGAATAAAAGATATTAAAACAGTTGAAGTGTATTCCTTTGAATTTGATATATATATGAAATCAGCCTTCTAATACAGATACATTAGTCAGTCTTTGACTGAACCCTGAACCAGCTGGAGAAACCATATTAGGAGATCTTTGTGCGCCCTCTTGTGGCGGATGTGCAGAAACAACGTGCGGTGGTTCAGGTTTTTCTGAATTGAGACGGAACAAGTAAGTGTCCGACAGACTCTCCACTAGTTTAACTTCAGCTGCAGCTGATCTCACGGCTGCTGCTGCACAGACGCCAGAGCATCAGTCCGTCCGACAGTAACGTTATCGGGGTCAAAAAAGGCAAAATGATGTTGGGGCTCAATCAGTGTAAGTTCAGCCACACCAGCATGTAAAACAAGGAACTCTAGTTACTGACAGTAACTGTGTTTCCGGTGGGAACCGAGGCGTTGAAGGTACACTACGAGCGGGCGGGTGGTTCATGTCCGTACTATGAAATAAAATCCTGCCACTGCTGACAGACACCATGTTTGATGGAGACTTCAGGGGCGACCAGCCCGACTTTGAGTCAATAAGACAGCGGAGAAATCAGAAACTTTCCATTAGAACTATCCAGTTATGATCATTTGCAGCATATTAAGAAGTGTTTATTCCAATAATGACAGATGTATTAACCAGTACTTTACTTGCTTGCTACAGTAATACTTTGGAGTATATTTGTGTGGTCATGAGAAAAAAACATGAAAAATCTGATCAACTCTGAAATTTGTAGACAGTCCCACCACATAGTTATTAAAAAATAAGTAATAAAGTGTAACAAAGGTCAGGATTCAGTATCTTTGAGCTTCAGAAACAGGTCTCACTGCACGACAAACTGATTACAGGTCTTTGGGAGAAATCATTATTATTATTACTATTATCATTGTTATTATTATTATTGTCACTATTATTATTAGCTTCTGTTCTTCTTCATCCAAATTGTTTGTTCTGTTTGGTGCTACAATTCCAATGATGATCAGCGATGTAAAATATATTGTAGATGCTACTTGTCATGTTTAGTTTAAATCCAAATATTCAGTAACTGTACAAAACTGTTGTTGCAGTGCCACCATGTCAAAAGTTTCTACTCTTAAGAAAAGTTCTTTTTTCAGTGACTGTTGCTTTTTAAAAGCACATATAATTAATAATTGAATAAAAATTTGAAAATGTGAAAATAAGGCACTATTGTCAAGGCAGTCGATTGTAGAGATGAATCTACAAATAACCAAGAGAAAGTTTAACACTTTCACAGTTTAACACTTTCTCTGAAGCGTGTGTCTAGAACGCATTATGAACACACTTTAATTCATGTGGTTATTATGGTTAACCCCTGACCTTACATATAACTATGATGTTACAGCACTGTAGGCTCATTATAACGCTGCATAAGTATGTTCATCATGCATCATAGATGGATGCTTTAAGTAAAGTGTTTCCAAAGTTTCAGCTCATTGTTTAGCTCTCCGGCTGCAGCTTTACTGCTCTGATGAACTCGTCCTTTTCAGCAGTCAGCAGCTGTTTTCACAGAAAAAAGCTCCAAAAAGTACCAAACAGCAGACACACTTAGCAACATGCTAAACATGGTGGAGCAACTAGCAGCTGAGACTGTTTGTTTCTCATGAGAAACAGAGTGAAAGGAGGTCCGCCAGGTATCCAGACACATGTTGCTCCACACAGGGTGCGCGATCGCAAGCCGTGTGCTAAAGTGCCCTCTTGAGTCTTTTTTGAAAGGAGGACAGATTAGCTCATGTAAAAATATGTGGGGCCAGCTGCTTCTTGCAAAGGGTAAGAAATAAAGTAAAATCACATTGACCTACAACAGAGCTACAATTTCATTTTCAGTGATATAATATTAGACCTTAAAAAATCAACAGTTCATTAGGATATCAATAATCAATAACATAGCAAGCCTTTCTTGCATATCTTCAAAGACACAGCACTTTAAAAGGTGACAAACTTTGCTGCAAAACACAAAGTGAACTTGCTTAATTGAACAGTTCTGTGTGGAGGTCCACATAGAGTATATTTTCAGAGACAGGCCATTAAAATTCAGTACCCGGGCCGGTCACCTTTGGCCCCCGGGCCGCACTTTGGACAAGCCTGCCTTAGGCGTCCAAAGCTCTGCCCCTGACCCGCTGGTGTGGTGCCCTTTTAATTTTAGCCCCTGTCCCTCTAAATGTCTGCACACGCCACTGCACAGACATAAATGTCTGAAACAGTTTCTCTGACTGCTGGACTTTTTGTCAGCTTGGCTGCTTTATCAGTGACCATTGCCAAACCACTGACTTACCTACAACATTGACTGTTAAATATCTAGTGTATTTATTACTTTGCCTTGAAATTGTTTTTTAGATGCAAATAAAATAGTAAATAAATCACAAGGTCTTGTGTTGTCACTGCTGTTTTTTTTCCTGAATAAATGCACATTAAGGGTGTATTTGTTCTTTTTGTGAATCTCTTGGTGATTTTAGATACAGCACAGCATCAACTTTAGACTTGAGCTTTAAACTGTATTTTTCTTGTCTTGAACTCATTTAAAATTGCATGGCAACAGCCAGGCCTGCCGGCTTGTATGAGTCCACTCAAGCGTCACTGATCATATGGCCTGTTTAAACTGAAGTTGAGTTTGACTGAAAGTCTCCTCTTAATCCAAGAGGGGGCAGCAGACGCTTAAGGAAGAGATCAAACAAATATTGTACTTTTGTAATCAAGTGGTAAGATGTCCTTGAATCACTCAGAGGCGGCCAAAGCATATAAATGTAATCCAAGTGTAAGTCTCCAAAACAATCATTTAAAATTTTTACATTTCCTAATTTTTGGTGCAAGGTTTTGAAACAGTGACTGGTGAAGTGATCAAGACTTAAAGTATTATAAGCACCAGTTTTGCAAATGACAAAACTCTGCTGGCCATTTCTCAAGCAAAATGCCTCACTTGAGATGACTTTGCATTTTACAGAAGTCACCTTGGACATAATCCAAGGAACACATGCTAATAAACAGACATCTAAGATAACAGATAATAGATGTTATAATAAAGTTCAAATGAACAGTCCTGCGGAATCCCCTTTAGTACTGTTACATTCTTATGCACATCATATTTCCTCATGAAGCATTAAATGTTGCAACAGCTTGATAAGAGCTCATTTTAAATACTTTGAGTTTGGGTATCAATCAAATCTAAACACTGTCTCATATATTGTAAACTCAAATGTTCTGCATGTAAAATGTGACACAAACAGATGTGTTGAAGTTAAAGAGACGACATTTCACTGAATTAAAAATAATCCCCATAATTACAAGTCTACCTAAAAGTTGTACTGTGTTGTTTCATCCATCACTGGTTACAAATTTAACCGTCCAAGAGTAAAACTGTCAAAATTTGTTCCATCTAATTAATTTTAAACCCAAAAATGCTTTTTAGATATTAATGCATCAGTAAATATAATGATTTAACCCTCCTATTATGTTTGGAGTCAGTTTGTCCCCATTCAGCCTTTAATGTCTAAATAAATGATTAACATCTTTTTTTCTTTTTTCTTTTTTTTGCTCAACTTTGAGGTCCTTCATTAAATGAGGCGCAGCTAACAAGAAAGCTTCTCCAAATAAAGCACACAAGCGTCTGTCTCTCTGTGAGCACCAAACGAGTCGATGATGCAGCTTTCTCTCAGTTTGAGATGGAAATCTCGGGGTGTGACGGTGGCATCCTGGACGCAGGACGCGCACAGTCAGCGCAGAACAAACCGCTCTCCTGTCTTCTACCTCAACACTCAAACACCAAATCACATTTCCGAACACAATAACAAATAAAAATAAAGAAAAAAAATATCAAGTACAAGCTCTGATGGCGATGACTGAACACAGCAGCTGCTGTGAGTCCACAAACAGTCAGACACTGTGTTTCACTTTATCTCCTTCACTCGGACTCATAACAACATTTATCTGCTGCTGCGTTTTGACTTTTATCTGAACTTTAGACTTCATTCATCGCATCGTTGAAGAGAAAAAGCCTGAAAACAGCTCCGGATATATTTAAAGCAAAGCTTCAACAAGAAAACTCAACTGTCCGCAGACAAAAACAGGCCCTGCTCTGTTTCCACCTGCGCGCTCTGACGTTCTGACGTCAGCAAATTAAAGTTCCATCGTCTCCGCGGTGCACAAGAAAAACAGAATTTCTGCCATGATTTGAAAAATGGCTCAGACGCCATGTTTTTTTGTTTGGTTTTTGGTTTGAAGAAATTTCAAATCAATACACAATTGTGTCTGCACCTTTCCCGGAAAAAATCCAAACATTTCTTCCATCTCATATTTATTTTACACCGAGAAAACATCGAGTGTGTGTCTGTTTCAATCAACTGTTTCACACAGTGTCAGTAACGTTAACTGTCCGTCTTTAAACTCAACAAGAAAAATCACTCGAGGACAATTTTTACCCTGAAATCTTTTCTGGGATCTAATGAAGATGAATAATTAATTCAGGCCTGATATTCAAACATGTCTCACCTGTGTGGCAGTCAGACTGCCGCCTGTCCAGCACGTGCTCCTGCGCGGCGGCTCCGAAAAGCCATTTGAACAGCCAGGAGGCCATGATGCAAGAAACTTCTTCTTCACTTTTTTTCTGCTTCACTCGAATTTCTTTCTCTGCGTCACTTTTCCAACAAATAGTTTTCCAACACAAGTTTTTCGGTGATCACTTATCCAAGAGTTTAGCTTCAGCAGAAAGGCTTTGCAGCGGGTCACCTCGGGTCAACTCAAGTGCGAACGAAAGGCGGCAAAGGCTGCTGCACGTGACCGTTCTGATTCCACGACGCACGTCGCACGTGCGTGGTGCGTGCGACGTGCGTGAGAGAGATGATATACACTTAATAGATGATAGCCTAGTAGATAGGCTGTTATACTGTATTTCTAGGTAAATATTGATGTCGGATCTTTCAGTGGTTCTGTAGACAAATATATCAAATGAAACAGAATGCATCTTTAGAATCACAAATAATTTTGTAACTTTCTTTTTATTAATCTTGTGTTTCTAATTGCAAAACGTCATTTTCGTGTTTTAGGCTGAGGATAAAACACTCTGAAGCCAAAAGGCTTCATAATTTTGATTCTGATTAATATTGGTAACTAACTGATGCAGCACCTGCAGTGATTCTTACAGATGCAAACAATATAGACTCATAATATGTAGTTTGCATCTGTAGTTGCAGTTTTTCGGGTGGCCTGTTCTAACAGCATCAGGTGTGAAGCTGCTACACCAACGCGCTTGGCTGGCACAACCAAACTTCATCTGTGATCTCAGTCTTTGGACACAGCGAGATCTGAGCTTTATTCACCCTCTGTGCGACAGCTACCAGGTTAATACAGTGAGGTCATTTCTGAAGCTGCCTACTTTTTTCACTGCAAGCACATCTGGTCTGCTTCATCAAACAGGCTCTGGGATATTCAGTGTGTCAACAGGATCATGAGGCCTACAGAGAGCTCTGAGTCTCTGTAAGTGGCTGCCTTCTCATTGTGTTTGTAATGGCTTGAAAATGCCATGCTAAGTTTTTAATGTAAACTGACACCCCCCCTAATTTTTTGTAAACATTTGAACTGTTCTAACTCTGTCAACAGTTTTGACATCTAGTCAATACTCAAACACGTCAGTAGATGGTGCTCTTATGCCACTGTGGATTCACTAGGGAGATTACAACGGCGTGCTCTGCTCATGCGCAGCCCAGTATTAAACGAGTGTCGGCAGAGGCAAGACACTAACTTTGTTGTCCTTCTTGCTAATCCACAGTCACTGTAAAACTCACTTTTCTATGACCAGTTTTCTTCAGTATGTGATGTAAGAGCGTTAAGAATCATTTGGTGAAGTTATGACATGGTTTTGAGATGAATTTCTGCACGAGGAAAAGTTTCTTTTTGTTGTTCCCTGTATCGCAGACGCCGCCATATTGAGTATCTACGTTCATGACTTTCAGTTTTCTATTACAGCTTAAGTGTGAGTAACAAACATGAGACTCTGGAAACAGATGAAAATATGTGTTAAGATTGTTAAAGAGTGTAAGTCAGTTAGCTGTGTGTCAATGCTATCATTCAAACTAGTTAACTTCCGGTCACTCCTTAACATGGTGTAGTCGCGCCATTTTGTCAAACTGTTAATTGCAAGTTTAAGAGAGTGTTATGGAAATGCTGCAGAGGGCATTGTGTGTGTGTGTGTGTGTGTGTGTTATGTTGGTGTTTAATGAGTGTTCCTGTAATGTCTGTGATAGAATAAGAGTGACTGTAGGAATGTGAATGAAATGAATGTGTGCTTTGGTTAATATTATTTTTGTAAGGTTTCGTAGTTAAGTTAAGCCAATACCTGTTTTTGTCAGGATCAAATGTATTTATTTATTTGGGATTTGTGTGCACTTGTTTTTCTTTAAATAGAATATTTCTATCGTGTATTGTCATTTTGGTTTTAACATTTTTGTATTTTTGTAACATTTTTTGTTAAGATTGTGAAGATGAACTGACAGCAGCTGAACTGTAGTGACAGAGAAATTGTCAGCAGAGGCAAGACTAACTTTGGTTGTCCTTCTTACTAATCCACAGACTGTGTTTAAATGGCTACGCCGCACACCCTCGCCTGCGTGACCTTTGCTGCCAGCCCAGATTTCCCCTAGGGGGAGTAGTGCCAGTAACAGTAGCAGTGCAATAACACCGGAGTCATTACTTTGTCCACTCGTGACGAATTTTAGAATTGACTGGAACAGTGGAATGCTCAAAACCTGACAAGACACCCTCCTCTTGGAAGGACCTCACCCAGGGACACGGCAGTGAGATGACATCCATGCAGGTGAAGGGATGCCTCTGGCGTTGTGGCTCTGCTATGAAACATCTCTGCTGCGCATGTCCAACCGAGCATCATTTTGAAATGCCAACCCGTGTGAAAAAGGCAAATTTTTTTCATTCAGTAACATCACCAGTTCAACAAGTCACACAGCTTACCTGGGCTTTACTGGTCTTCTTGATGTAGCTGACGGAGGCGTAAGTGACACCATCTTTAGGATCAGCCTACACAAAGGAGATAACTTGGTGGCTCAGTCATGTGGATTTACGGTACACTGACTGACTCATGACAACTTTGATCAGCATCTTTTCTTGCTGTATGACTTCCTGCGGGTCTATTCTGGCAATCCAGCTGCATCACCTTCCTTCCTCTTTCTTGTCTCACGAAGAAGAAAATTTAACTCAGAAGTTACAGTGTGTGTCATTTTTTAACTCACATAGTAATATTTTAGAGAGCAAACACACATAACTGTGAGTGTGTAAGTTTGTACTGGGTGCAGCGTGTGTGATCTCACCGTGATCTGATTCGTTTCTGGCGCAGACTCAGCCAGCACCGGGTTTAAACTCTGTCTCTGGACAAACATGGATCACATGATCGTGAAGCACTATGGTAACTGTCGTCCTGGAGCATTATGGATAACAAAGTCGCGATGCTTTATAATAGCTGTAGTGCTAGAGCGACGCAGTCAACATAGTTGTGAAACATTGTATTTACTATAGTTGTGGTTCTTTATGATAACTCTGGTACCGCTGGTCAGTCGGTCAATACCGGAGCGAATTCATAATGGTACTGTGAATTGTTTTGAACGTGTGTAGTGATTCA